>JAXCGZ010002189.1:0-82500 GCA_037179515.1 Halocaridina rubra
GTCAAGACTTTCTCATTCAACCGCAAACACAAACAAGGGTTGAGGAGAGATTTATCTCATATGTAAATTATTTGTAAATATGCAGAAGTTTTCTCATGTTTAATTAATCCTCAAGAATAGGAAATAGATATCAATTTAGCATTTCATTAATAGACCGATTTGAGTTTGTCTTTTGGGTGTTCAAATGCTTATTATTATTATTATTATTATTATTATTATTATTATTATTATTATTATTATCATTATTATTATTATTATTATAACTATTATATTACTCTCAATATACGAAGATAAATCGGTCCCAAGTCGGGCACAAAGTATACATGAGGGTCAAGTTGCAAGTCGCACGTGGCACATGGGACGCGTCACGCCACGTCTGTGTGAAAGGTTTCATATATTTCCGGATGTTCGTTTCAACTAGCGTGCCACGTGGCATGCCACGTGCGATGTGCCACATTGGTGTGAAAGTATACATGAGGGTCAAGTTGCAAGTCGCACGTGGCACATGGGACAAGTCACGCCACTTGTGTGAAAGGTTTCATATATTTCCGGATGTCCGTTTTCAACTGGCGTGCCACGTGGCATGCCACGTGCGACGTGCCACTTTGGTATGAAAGCGGCCTAAGAATTGTAATGTGAAAACGCCAGTGCGTGTATTGTGAGTCTGTACCCTGACATCATAGCGTGCGTGAGCAGGCCAAATACAGCAAAACAAACGAGACAGACCAAACTGCAAATTGTAGTTATTTTTGAAATTCGTCGAACGGGAGATGAATAAGGATGAAGACAAAACCAGACAACGGGATATTGAAGACATTATACCCAGGGTTTCCACTTCGTCACTGAGGCATAAAATTATATATGATACAGAATCTCACCGAGTTGCAAAACATGCGAATACTGAGAGAAAAAAAAATAATTTCAATCTGTTGCCAAGACCGTGCTATAGTCGTGCTTGGTAGCTGTTTCTTATTCTACTTATTTTAAATGTATATAAAATAAAATTATCTTGTAAGTAAATATAAAAAGTAATTAAATCCACTGTTTAAAAATATCTAAATAACATTCTCATTAATAGATTCGAAATTTTTTTTTTTTTCATTATGCTACGTTTGATTAGAAATATTTGTCCAGCAATGCTTGACTTTTCAATGATTACATTTCAAATCGTTTAAAGGGTTCATATATTACCACAATTACTCAAGACTAAACAAGAATTGTCCCTTTCTAATCAAACCAATATTTACTTGAGAGTAAAAATAAAGCAATAATTTCTTATTCGCCTTTTACATGGCACTAACGGTGCCATATAAACACAAATGGCCTAAAGCACTCCACTAGATACGCTAAAGCGGTCCCCGAATACAAAGCCACACTGATGATATATATCAGTGTAGAATAAAGAATAACTTTAAAGGCTGACATTTTCTATACTTCAAATATTCTTAAATGAAAAACACTCGCATGTTAGCACTAACAGCCATTATTTTCAGCCTGCGATGCCACGTATTTAAAACGAGGCGACATATCCAGCCAAGATCAGTTCAGCTGGCCGACGTGAAGAGCTTCTAGTCTTCTACATTCTCTACCCATCGAGCCTCTTCCGTTGGTTTTCCGGCAATATATATATATATATATATATATATATATATATATATATATATATATATAACCAGATAAGCACATTACGTATGTGAAAACATGAATCATTCTTTACCCCGACCGGGACTCGAACCTAAGACTTATGATTACTAAATGACTTAGTAATCATAAGTCCTAGGTTCGAGTCCCGGTCGGGGTAAAGAATGATTCATATATATATATATATATATATATATATATATATATATATATATATATATATATATATATATACACTGCCGTTTTGCTACTATGAATCCCCATTCGAATGGAGGCAGACACAGACAGGGTAACGTTAGAGAATTAAGACTGGATGACCTTCCTAATGCCCAGAGGTGGGCTCGAACGTGGGTTTGTTACTTCCCAACTCGAATGCTCTAGCTACTGCTCTACCGCGGCCGCGGTGTGTGTGTGTATATATATATATATATATATATATATATATATATATATATATACACCTGCGCACACAAAATAAAGTACTTCCTTAACTGAATACTCTAAAAAGCTTGCAACGCCTGAAATAAATGCGAGATCGCGGGACTCTTATCGGCTCATCATCTCGTGTCTCAGGTACCGTGGAATGCGTCAAGGCGACACACTCCGTAGGAATGTCCAAGGGAGGGCCTCCCCTCCCCACCCCATAATCTCAAGTGTTCAAACTTGTTCACATTGTGTACTGAACTTGATACATTTATTTGGAATGTCTAAAGGTGAACATCCCCTCCCCACCCCATAATCTCAAGTGCTCAAACTAGTTCAACATTGTGTGCTGGACTCAGAGGAATTTATTTGGAATGATGGAACGGCTTGAGGGATGTTTAAGGATGGTGTAATAAATAGGTATTATGGGTATAAATGCGTATTTAAGAATATATTGTATGTGTTTTTACTATTAACGCAAATAGTATGAAATATCTTGTTTTAAGGACAATACGGCAAGCTGACCTAATTATATTAATTTGATACTTATTGGAAAAATAAAATTAATGTTCTCATCGAAACCTAATATTCGCAATGATATCGTTCCACTATTGACCCAACGGCTCTAGTGGTACCCCAAGAGTAGAAGATGCTATATAAGAACCATTTCGGAAGTGGATTAAAGGACCTCCTAGGTGTAAAGGTCATTTCTAAATGCATAGACTCCAGTTTATATGTAATAAAGTGACCGCTTAAACCAAATTATATATCAAACAAAAACAAATTAAAAACTTCTATTTTAACTGAGTTAAAAAAGGTATCCTTGACCAGCTTACCCTGGATAGACTATAGCAATTAAAGAAACAAATCCAAAAACGGGTTGACTGATGCGTATCAGAAAATAGGGAGGTGCTGCCTCGCATATGTAATCCTGATTATGATGCTATATAGGCCTAATGGCTACCACATTTACAACCTCTGACTCGAATAAGCCATTATATATGGAATTCGTTTATGTCAGACCACATTTTTTTCCTCTTTAATCTAATTTGCCTGTCTATTTTCATGGTATATAATTTTTCTTATTTGATAAAAGTATTTAATATCTATATTTCTCTCTTTCTCTATCTATTTATCCATCTCTGTGTCTATCTATCTATCTATCTCTCACTCTCCATACAGACATCTGCGTATACTTGGTTTGTCATTATTTTACAATTATATTACGACAAAATTGAATAAAATAATACCAATACAGTTAATTCGTCTACAGTATCTCGAGTTAATTTATCTTTGTTTCATTTCGTTCTAAGTAAGCTATAGTCAACCATAGTCTCCGGTTTTATCAAAATCCCACTTCCATCAGTGATGATAGCCAATTGTTTAAGTAAGGCCGTCATTAATTCACCAATAATTGAAGTGGTTGCCAAATAACGTTCCTCTGTCTGTATGATAGCAGTAGATGTTCCATTCCCCTCTCTTTTAACAACCTCTGTGATACAGTGGACTAAGCTGTGGCGTTCTAGACTAGAGGTCCCAGGTTAGATTCCCGAAAAGAAAGGTAGATTATTTTAAGATGATGATAATGATAATTATTATCATTATTATTATTATTATTATTATTATTATTATTATTATTGTAGTCACCGTGGCTCAAGTGGTAGCGTCCGCGACTTTGAGGCGTCAGGTCGAGGATTCGCACCCCGTCATGGTCTGAGGTTAGCAAGGGCATGCACTCAGGGTAACAATTACGTCTGCCAAAACAAGTCCTTCGCAAGAAGGCTAGCGTCCTAGACCTTGGTAGAAAAGGGAGTCCGTGACGTAAAACCGGAACATTATTATTATTATTATTATTATTATTATTATAATTAGGAGCAGAAGAAATAACAGCAAGAGTATTAGAATTGATAGCAGTGGTAGTAGTACTGTAGTTATCGTAGCTATAATAATAATAATAATAATAATTATTATTATTATTATTATCATTACTATTATTAAGTCTTCTCCCTCTCTTTTCACTGAACATATAAGAAAGCGTTGCTACACGAAGCAGGAGATAAGTTATCAGAACCATAATGATATAATTGTTCTAAACGTCATCTTATTTATGAGAATTAACTCCCATTATCTAGGCAGACATCTCCTCTACACAGGCTCCCACAATATTTGAATACTTATCTTCTTGCTGATTTTTTTATCATATTTCTTATACTTCTCTCTCTCTCTCTCTCTCTCTCTCTCTCTCTCTCTCCTCTCTCTCTCTCTCTCTCTCTCTCTTTAACACATATACGAATGCAAGTATACACACACATATACAGAGAGAGAGAGAGAGAGAGAGAGAGAGAGAGAGAGAGAGAGAGAGAGAGAGAGAGAGAGAGAGAGAGAGAGAGAGAGAGAGAGAGAGAGAGAGAGTATTAAATTCTTGTATTCCCCCTTTTTTAATTCATCTCATCTTAACAAGACATATTGTGAAATTAGTCGTATACCGGCGCCACCAGACGGTTTTAGGACTTACGCAGTTTTTGAAAGAAGAGGGAAAGATTAACACAATGATAATTAAAACTATGCACTCTCTGTTAAATTATACTCGGTCTATTTTATATCTAGCTATCTATCTCTAAATTACCCCCCCCACACACACATACATATATATATATATATATATATATATATATATATATATATATATATATATATATATATATATATATATGTCGGTAAGATGACTGAACTAACAATAAATGTGTGAGAGAGAGAGAGAGAGAGAGAGAGAGAGAGAGAGAGAGAGAGAGAGAGAGAGAGAGAGAGAGAATGCAACTCTCCTGGAATTAATCAGATGTTTCTATTATTCCACAGGAAGGGCAAAGGCTTTTGAAAAAAGTAATAATTTTTTTTTTCACCAAGAAAGCGAGCACATGAATGGCATGAATGTATAACTGAAGAAAAATTGAATGTATGATTAAATGTATAAATGAATATATGAATGGAAATTCTTAACAAACTAACCATGATGGTGCATTACCCGCAGCCAATCAAAAATTTTCAATATGGCGAAGATCTGAGTTCCGGTTTTACGTCACGGACTCTCTTTTCTACCAAGGGCTAGGACGGTTGCCTTCTTGCGAAGGACTTGTTTTGGCAAATGTAATCGTTACGCTGAGTGCATGCCCTTGCTAACCTCAGACCGTGAAGGGGCGCGAACCTCGACCTGACGCCTCAGAGTCGCGGACGCAACCGCTTGAGCCACTATATACTAATGCACTTAGCCTACTCGAAGTTGTTGAATACTACTACCAGTAGTAAAAGTCATAGTTTTATTAGTACTTTAAACTATCTATTCAACCTTATAGTTGTACATTTCGCACCCCACTGTGGGACATGGTCTCACTGAGGCAAAGCAGAGCATACCTTAGCAAAGAAAAAAATGGTTGGCATCGTAACCCATGGATGCTTAAGTTTTTCCTACTATGACATCGACAAAACTAAAATTTATTTTTCATCTTAAGGTTCCATCCCTCAAAAAATTTTAAATGCTGAAGGAAAGAATGACTCTTGCTTGATGCTGGTAATTTGATGAGAAAACTATCGTATCCTATCCATGCCATGCAATATGTAAACAGTTACAAGTGTTAAATGGTAATAGTTTAGGGTCAATCTGACATTCTTCTAGAATCCTCTGGCAGTAACGTCAGACTGTGCCTCGCTCAGAATTGCAACCTGTGATGTGAGACATTTCTTTTCCAGTGAGTACCTGATGGACAGGTTTAACTACTTCCCAAGGGCATACCATACCTTGTTATTCATCAAAAGAATATTCACATGGGCCTATGACTGCAGATCCTAAACTGGGCATTCATACAGAAGAGCAATGGCATCTGAAAATTCTTGTTTTTTTTTTTTTAAGACTGGAGCCTTTTGCCTCGATTAGTAAAGATGTGACCCTGAGGCTCCAACCTCTAAAGCCTCCAGAGCCATTTGTAGCTACTGTGACTACTACCAACTTCACCATAGCAATCTCTTCTCTAAGAGAGATAATGAAGGAGACATCAAAAACGGTTATAGTACACAGTATAATAAGGAGGCGAATGGAGATGTATGGTCGATAGAAACATGAGAAAAATAAAATCCTGGAAGGGAAGATAGAATAATACATTGGTATTATTTGTGCAGAGGATCGCGATTAAAAGGCTAACGGTATGTCAGGGAGGGTCAAGAAATTTGTCTTCCTTTTGTAGTTGAGGTTCTGGCAACTCAATTCTTCTGTTGCAATATGAAAGCAACACATATTGACTTCAACAGAATAGTGCTCTTCAGACAAAAAAATAAGAAAAAGCAAACACTAAAAATAATTACTGAAAGAATCTGTAATTTTGCCTTCAGAAAATCATAAAAAATGAAAAAGAAGTAAATAAATGAACGAGGATCACTGATAACATAAAACAATTATTGAATCAAACAAATATAAAACGAAGGCGTGTACGCGACTGCGACTTGAAAAAATAAACATTAAAAACCTAAGTTTATGACACGCAATATAGATATGACTCAACAGAATCGCATAATAATCACTATGTATGCATTAGGTAATAAAATAATTAAGAAGTAAATATAATTAAAAAAAAGAGAGCATAAAACATAACTTTCAATGCACAAAATTCAATAGAAACTTACTTCCAAAGATAAAATAGCAAAATGTGAAATATTATTAATATATAAAGATTGACAGACTCGTACACCATAAAAAGACCTAAAAAATCTAAGAGACAATACAACTTTTAAACAGATTTCACATCCAAAGAAACTTTATTCAGTGGTAAGAGGTCAGCATATTCTCAAACAGATGCCATTATCCAGCAACCTGGTAAGTAATTCAAACAATGACTACCAAACCTAAAACTTAATGGCTATTAACTTTCGTCAAGTGCCAAACTATGTAAACAAGATTTTGAGGTTCCAACTTAAAACTTTTTTTTTTTATGACTGTGACACCGGGACAGACAAGAAAACTCTCCTAATTAGCCCCGGGCCCGAAGAAAACATTACGACGAAAAAAGTAGAATTTTAAGGGCAAGGAAGAGATAAGGGAATGATAAACAATAGGAAAAGGACAGGCTGAAAGAATAGTCGAAGTACTGGGGAACTAGAGATATGGCAGGCTTAGGTCCTGAGATGATGATAGATCCGCTTTTTGAAGGAACACACTTTTTTTTATGAGTGTGACACCGGGACAGGCAGAAACTGCCCTCATCAATAAAGGCCCGGGTACGAGAAAATACCAAGACGAAGGAAAAGAAAAAGGTTAAGGGCAAGGCAGAGATGAGGTAATGTCACACAAAGGAAAACGACAGACACAAAAAAACGGTCAAAGTACAGAGGACCCAGAGATATGGAGGACTAGGCTCTGAGATGACGATAGATCTGCTTTTTGAAGGATGAAGGGTCATAAGAATTAGGAAAGACAGAAGGAGGAAGAGAGTTCCAGAGTCTGGAGGTAGATGGGATAAAGCAGTCGCTGCACCGACCAATCCGCAAGCTACAAATCTCCACACAGTACCTGTGAGAAGAGGCTGCTTGGCGAGTGTTACGTGGCCTCGGCAGTGGAGGAACGATGCAACTCGCCAACTCATCAGAGGAGTTATAAGAATTACGAAAGACAGAACAAAGAAGAGTTCCAGAGTATGGAGGGAAATGGGAAGAAGCAGTCGCTGCACCGACCAATCCGCAAGCTACAAATCTCTACACAATACCTGTGAGACGAGGCCGCTTGGCGAATTACATGTTTAGCTATTCAAAGATTTTTTTCTTTAATCTAGGGGTTGTCTATCTCTAATTTTCAATTATTCAACCTCATGACTTCGCAATATGCTATACAATACGTATGAAGCCCTCGACCTCTCTTTCCCAAATGCCTCAAAAATTTATCATTGGTCTAGCTATAAAAATTCATCTTCACTCATATAGTTTTACGAGTCAAACTTTACACCAGCCAAATGTTAAATTTGATCCCAATGCATTACGCTACGAAATCTATATACAACACACTTAACTTGTACAACAAATAATTCACATTTGCATAAATGATTTTAGATATAAAAACTATTTTGACTCTCTCTCTCTCTCTCTCTATCTGCGTGCACGTGTGTGTGTACACAATTATCATATAGATTTATCCATGGTCTAAATGTAATACGATACATTCTGAAGGGCATCGCCGTGTGTAGCTGCGGCTAGAGTGTCTTATTCGTCATGTTCCAATAAGACTGATGTAAATTTCGTGTTTTCTGTGATGACATGCTCACAATCATTTTTTTTTTTTTTATCATTATAACGTTCGTTAGTTAGGATTAGTATAATGTAAGGTCTATCGGGACAATTACACAATATAATGCGCATGTCTATCGAGGATAATAGAATCGCAATAATAACATATGTTCTATTCTATAATGCAACATTAACCATCACATAAACATATAAAATAATAGCTAGGCTAGTTTTTTTTATGACTGTGATACTAGGACGGGCAAAAGAATAAAAATAAATAAATAAATCTGCCCTCACTGGCCCTAGGCAAGAAGAAAACAAGAAGCAAAGAGAGAGATATGGTGTTGCGACTTGTCAGATGTGAAGGGATAATATGAGATGTATAACGAATATCCAAGAATACTCGGTGTTAATGTAGGCATAAAAATAACCGTTACAGTAGACTGCGCGCTATCACGTTTGGTTATAGCTAAATTTAGAATTCCCAGAATTTATTACAAAGCAATTAAGATTAGATAAAAAAAAAGGAGAGATAGATAGATAGATAGATAGAGAGAGAGAGAGAGAGAGAGAGAGAGAGAGAGAGAGAGAGAGAGAGATAGAGAGAGAGAGCTACACTATATACGATAAGGAATATCAGTAATAAGTAAAGAATCAAGAGTTTAACCACCACAAGTCCAACTCTGAATCATTCTTTCTTGAAAAGATAAAAATAAGTTAATATTACTTTTTTTATGAGTGTGACACCGGGACGGGCAAAGACAATCGAGCAGGGCACAAACAAAAAAAATGTAAGAAAAAGTAACAGCTGCAGGACAGGATAGAAATAAGAGCATGGTACACAATTTAACTTGACTAAATATATAATTTTAATGCCGGTATATCAAAAGGCAAACGGCGGTAAATATAATGCCACGATGACTTTGACTGACACTACGGTATGGCACTGCTGACATTGAGTGAGGCACTGAAAAACTTACTTTAATCTGTGATCAAGACTTCCCCCCCCCCCCCGACATTTCCAGACGAACAGTTTATGAAAAATGCATTTTCAAGGCTATTTATACTCACCCATAGTCCCAAATTTCATGATTAAATAACGCATATATAATCAATAAATCGGGAGAATTAAAAAAATATATATATTTCGAAGACTAATCACGGAAAATAGGCAACCAAAAAATATATATATATATATATATATATATATATATATATATATATATATATATATATATATATATATATATATATATATATATTGTTCGTTCCGGTTTTACGTCACGGACTCCCTTTTCTACCAAGGGCTAGGACGGTTGCCTTCTTGCTAAGGACTTGTTTTGGCAGATGTAGTCGTCACCCTGAGTGCATGCCTTTGCTAACCTCAGAACGTGATGGGGCGCGAACCCTCGACCTGACGCCTCAGAGTCGCGGACGCTACCGGTTGAGCCACGGTGACTACATATATAAATATATATATATATATATATATATATATATATATATATATATATATATATATATATATATGAGCCATTTTTTCCCTTATAGGGGGAGTGGCTCAGTCAAGGTAAAATATTCTGACTCATTGGAAAGAAAAAAATACAGAGGAGGGGATTCCCAGTCCCCTCGCCCCACCCCATTTAGTCGACTCTTACGACACGCAGGGAAACACGGAGGAAGTATTCTAGCCCCTCTCTCTCAGAGAGAATATATATTATATATATATATATATATATATATAATACACAGAAATAAAGTTTCAAAATAAAAGATAGATTATCATAAGACGGTAGCTGAGGGACATATGCCAAACTAGACACCTTATCATTAGTGTCTGATAAGCCATTATGGTTACATAATCAAAGCATGGATTAGCATCAGACCACCAGATAATGAAAGCTTTCACACGATGTTGAAGTATAAAACAAAACTTTCACAAATCGAAAAAGAAGGATTAATAATACCCATTATTGGGGGGGGGAGGCCACAGAAAGTGGCTGGAGGATCCAAAGCTAGGCTAAATGCGATCGCGGGTCAGGCAATTCCCAAGCGGGGGTATTCTAACCACTCGCCTACCGCGCATTCATGGATATTTGCTTTCAGACTTTAATTAAGATGTAAGTATACTAATTCCTTGTGTGGGAGGGATAGAGTATATCCTCCGTGCATCCCTAAGACTCATAAAAGTCGACCAAATGGGGCGGAGTAAGGGGACTGGGAATCTCATCCTTTGGATTTTCCATTCGCAAAAGAGTCAATGTTCTGTATGAATCTCTTGTTTCTCATTGCTTTGTTTTCTGGTGCCCGGGGCCGATGAAGGCAATTATCTTTGCCAGTTCCGGTGTCATACTCAAAAAGTGTTACATAATGAAGCAAGGTTCCGGTTTTACGTCACGGACTCCCTTTTCTACTAAGGGCTAGGACGGTTGCCTTCTTGCGAAGGACTTGTTTTGGCAGATGTAATCGTTACCCTGAGTGCATGCCCTTGCTAACCTCAGACCGTGACGGGGCGCGAACCCTTGACCTGACGCCTCAGAGTCGCGGACGCTACCGCTTGAGCCATACATAATGGAAGCACGGAAATTATTTTTATATTAAAAAGATGTTTTCTCTAATTTCAGGGCCGAAAATTTCACAGTTATAACTGTAAAACTTCACAGTTATATTTATCAATGTAACTGTAAACATCACCTTGATAATTCATCATTGTAATGTCTAATTGCAAGCAAAGCACAACAATACAAACGTAAATAGGTCGTCTCTACGTAACTCCACGACAGATATAAAAGTCAGCGACATGTTATAGAATAAATTGGCGAGATTTCTACGGGTAAATGTAAATAAATAAATAAATAAATAAGATACACACATACACACACATATATATGAACATAAATAGATAAAATGATAAACGACTCAGATACATTCCAAATACACAAATACTTAAAATATATAAATAAATAAATTTCACAATAAGCTTAAAAACATATATACTTCTTAAATGATAGGCAACCATGAGAGCATGCAAAAAAAGGCTAGACTGCATGAGAAAGACTTTGATCATGTATATAATGCATGTTGTACCGACCTTCAAGAAGTTAAGCCCACTTTCAAAATAACCCGTTGGTCCCAATGTAAAGAGATTGTTAGGGCAACAGCAATCCCACCCGAAGGATGACTTAGAAGCAAGGTCACGACTGATCCTTCCCCTTACCCCACCAGACCACTGTCCAACCTCCAAAACAACTTTATGAGCAGTAGTGATCCAGCTACTGGGGGATCAAGTCATTTTAACTCGGTGCCGGTCTCACAGCCGGATAAATGAAGAAGCATGGTGTCAGGAAGGTATCCGGCCATGAGGTTTCATTCCCGCGTTTCTAGATAAACTGCCAAAGAATTTACATGGGAGAGCAATTCAGTCACTGAGGGAGCAAGCCAGATCCATTCGGTGCCGGTCCCAAGCCAGAGTAAATGGAGGTGGATGTCAGGAAGAGAAACCAACCGCAAAATCTTAAATCCAAACCTACCACTAATTTCCAAAGAGACTAAGGAGTAACATCGACCCTAAATAAACATGGAAAAAACTATCGACAAAGAATATATGTTGGAAGAAAACATGTTTTAAAAGTTTCGAAAACCTTCTGCGAGTTCCATTTATTAAACCGATTGAGGCTGATAAAGAGATAGGAGGGCTGCACGTGGACGGATATAAGACGACGATAAGAGATTTACCCGACTGTGGATGTGTTCACAGCTCGTTACCCCCCCACCCACCTACCCCCGACCGTGGCTCAAATGGCATATCAGTATTTACTTCTTGAGATGATGATAGGAGATTTTCACGAGAAAACGGGGACACTTTTTGTTGTTGTTATAGAATGGGCTTATTCAGATGCATAGGATAGGTAGAAAAAAGCTTAAAGAATTTTTTTTTTCCAATCATTGGATTTTGATGCAAAGGATGCGCACCTTAAAAGCTAGATAGATAGATAGATAACTATAAAAAAAAGATAGATAAAGAGATAGAGAGAGAAAGGGGGAATGTAGATTAATGATACTAAAGACAATTATAACAAAAGATAAAAATTATATATAATAAAAAATAAAAAATAACATTGTAATAAAAAAAAAATTCAAAGTCAAAGACCAGATTACAAAAAACTGACATTCGTCCAATATTGGTAAGAGGAAAGCTCTGGGATTAATTACATACATTAAATAAATGAAAATGCTAATTAAAAAACACAAATAATACACATAAATTTCACTTTACAAAGATTGATAGGTAAAAGAGAACAGAAATCTCGGTGTCACTGAAGTGTGATGTCAACCTTATCAACTCGAGCTCCAACTTAAGGTGAACTAACCTAAAACTTCTGCTAGAGTGTGATTCCTACCTTATTAACTCGTACTTGAACTGGGGGTGAACTAACCTAGTACTTCTGCTGAAGTGAGATTCTTACCTTTCCAACGTGCCCTCTAACTGGGATTAACTAACCTAAAGCTTCTACTGGAGAGTGATTGTCATCTTATCTCAATCTACCCTAGAACTTCTGCTGGAATCAATCTTTAACTGGAAGTGAAATTAACATAAAACTTTTGCTGGAGTGTTTTTTTTTTTATTTTTAAGAGTGTGACACCGGGACAGGCAGAAACTGCCCTCATCGACAAAGGCCCGGGCACGAGAAAATACCAAGACGAAGGAAAAGAAAAAGGTTAAGGGCAAGGCAGAGATGAGGTAATGTCACACAAAGGAAAACGACAGACAGAAAAAACAGTCAAAGTAAAGAGGACCCAGAGATATGGAGGACTAGGCTCTGAGATGACGATAGATCTGCTTTTTGAAGGATGAAAGGTCATAAGAACTAGGAAAGACAGAAGGAGGAAGAGAGTTCCAGAGTCTGGAGGTAGATGGGAAGAAGCAGTCGCTGCACCGACCAATCCGCGAGCTACAAATCTCGACACAGTACCTGTGAGATGAGGCCGCTTGGCGAGTGTTACGCGGCCTCGGCAGTGGAGGAGGGATGCAACTCGCCAACTCATCAGAGCAGCGATGGAAGTAGTAGCGATAGAAAAGCGAAAGGGAAGATACCTTACGGCGAAGAGAGAGAGAATCCAAGTTAGAAGTAAGAGAAGGATCATTAATAAGTCTGACTGCCTTAGATTGAACCCTATCAAGAAGATAAGTAAAGGAAGAAGCACCCCAGATGTGTGAGCAGTATTCTAAGCAGGGGCGGATAAGACCTTTGTAAATTTTAAGTAACTGCAATGAGGAAAAGTAATAACGAAAACGAAACAAAACCCCCAATTTTTTGGATGAAGATTTAGAAATTTGGATTATGTGATTCCTCCAAGACAAGTTAGAGGCTATGTGGATTCCTAATATATTGATAGAGTTAAGAGGGTAAATTTCATTAGTTTCGAAGACAATAGGGTTATCTGGAGGAGAAGAAGATAAAGAGATAGCCAGAAACTGTGTCTTGGAGGCATTGAATTTAACTAAATTTTGAGTGCCCCATTCAGATACTCTCTGCAAATCGGAGTTAAGAGTAGAAGAAAGAGTGATACGAGATTGATTACGAGTAACAGATGAAGGTTGTGAAGAAAAGGCAGAGGAAAAGTGAAGGGTAGAGTCATCGGCAAAGGCATGAAGAAGAGAGGAAGATGGGGACTGTAGAAGATCATTGATGAAGAGAAGGAAGAGAGTAGGTGAAAGAACAGAGCCCTGTGGAACACCACTGGACACAGAGAAAGGGCTAGATGTCGCGCCATCAACAACTACAGATATAGAACGGTCAGTAAGAAAACTGTGTGATTATTATCTTAAATACTCGTTCTTTAACTTGGGGTGACTTAACCTAAACTTCTGCTGGGGTGAGATTCGTACCTTATCAACTCATTCTGTAACTGGGTATGAACTAACCTAAAACTTGTTGGTGTGTGATTCTAACATGAACGACTGGTTCTTTTGGCCCGATTTCTTAAACAGTGTAAACCTAGGATACCATATTGTTAGTTAGCTAGACACACAAATGGATTTCATAAACGCAACTTATGCGGTTCTGTGTATGGCTAGCCATACACAGAACCGCATCAGTTGCGTTTATGAAATCCATTTGTGTGTGTCTAGCTAACTAACAATATGGTATCCTAGGTTTACACTGTTTAAGAAATCGGGCAATAGCCATACACATAACCACGTCAGATCCGTTTATGAAATCCCTTTGTGTGTGTCTAGCTAACTAACAATATGGTATCCTAGGTTTACACTGTTAAAGAAATCGGGCCTTTAACTGGGAGTGATTTAACCTAAAACTTTTGCTGGCGTGTAATATCCCTACAAAAGCAGGTAATTAAAAAGTACAAAAACAGCACAAATTTTTTGAGTAATGTTTGGTTAGGTCAGGTCACAACCTTGTTAAAGAAGCTGATAAGGTACGACCCACACCCCAGAGCACATACAACTCTTTGAAAGCAGACAAATGAAGCCTAAACAATAAAAGGTCAATTGAGATGAGAGTATATAAATGGTAAGACACGCCCAAACACCTTAAAAAAAAAAACTCTGGTACACCCAAAGTCTACTGTTCTATCTGTCTGTTCTTTTAATGTCCTGCACTTAATCAGAGTTGCTGTTTTCTCTCTCTCTCTCTCCTATGTATCTATCAATCTCTTTGTAATTCATAATCATGAGATATAAGCCAAGTGCTCTCTCTCTCTCTCTCTCTCTCTCTCTCTCTCTCTCTCTCTCTCTCTCTCTCTCTCTCTCTCTCTATCTATCTATCTATCTATCTATCTATTATGCATCTATCAATCTCTTTGTAATTCATAATCTTAAAATACAAGCCAAGTGCTCTCTCTCTCTCTCTCTTTACACACAGTCTAATGTAGGATGTCCCTGTCTCATCCGCCTCCTACGCTTGTTACAGTATGCTTATCGCAATTAGCATTTATCTTGGTCTGCGTCATTCAGATTTATTTGTTTTTACAGCCACTCGAGCGACGATTCTTATCGGGTGCGACATTTAACGAAATGTAAGACTCGCATATACGTACATCTATTATCGTGTAATACAGAAAGGCTTCTAAATGGATTACATTGCCCCCGGGTAGTGGTCTGGCTTTCTTAATGTCAACAGTGTAAAAAAAAAAAAAAATGCACATTACAAGTGAATGTATGAAATCACAGAGTAATGGTATTATGTGAATTTTCATTTACTAAACTACAAATAATATTCAAATTATTTATAACTCTCAATCTATCAATTTAGCAATCTACCCATCTGTCTATCAAGTTACCTATATATCCATCCATCAATCTATTTACCTCTCTCTCTCTCTCTCTCTCTCTCCTCTCTCTCTCTCTCTCTCTCTCTCTCTCTCTCTCTCTCTCCGACTCAATGAGAATATTCGTCTCAATTTAAAAATATCTCAAATTCATTTCTATAAAAAAAGACAATGAAATATTTATTACTAATATTTCTTCCAGTTGAAGACCTGCAACGTGTTGGGAAAATAAGCGACGGTAAATGAGAGCCTCGTAGAAGTAATTCCTATTCCAAAAAAGTGAAAAAAAAATGAATGACGATAAAGGGCATACAGATGCATCCACAAATATCTTATTGGAATAAAGACATTCCCTGAAAATGCTAAATTAAACTGTATATAATTAAGTTCTTAAGTCAACAAGTTTAGATTTATCCAGTCAGTCAGTAAGTCACCCAGCCAGTCAGATTAAGTCTCTCTCTCCCTCATTCTTTTTCTTGTTGTGAATGATTCATCACTTTCACTCTTCGTTAGTAATTCTCTCTCTCTCTCTCTCTCTCTCTCTCTCTCTCTCTCTCTCTCTCGCCCTATTCATATTATCCAAACGCTACTCATCTCACCTTTCACCTCCATCTGTTCTCTCTAACTCTTCACATATCTTAAGAAACTGTCTCTTCACATTTAGAACCGCCTTCACAGACATCTGTTATCTGTTTGTCAGTCATATACACTGACCTTTCAGTTTTTTGCATGCAAATTTTGTATATTTACTCCGTTTATAACTGTATCTGCCTTTAGAAGAATATTTACTCAGTAAATATAATTTCAAGAGAGTACAAATATGCAAGCGTTTTCTCGTTACAGTTCATGATGTTCCATATGGATTTGTACTGTACTGTACAAGTCCATTCTATTCCATAGCTATGACACCTCTTCCCTTAGAAAATTCCCATCCCATACAGGAGAGGAGACCATAACAGAAAAAATTCCTATCCTTTCCCCCCCACTACCAATGGTAAAACGATACTCGAGAATTAAGTTCCTAATTTTATTCTCCTCTATTCAAGTGCATCTATTTTGAGCTCCTCTAATATCATCATGAATCTCTCTGCTAACAAAGGTATATATCTACTTCTGAACGTATCAGCAACACCATTCACAATGTCCCTTTTTTTTTTTTTTTTTATTCGACAACCATGTGGAGAACTATCCATTATCATTGGTTACGCTTTCAAAATTTCATTCAGCGATTCTTTCAGGGTATAAATGTTTTTTAACTCTTTTCCTTCTCCTCTTTTCTTCATTTCTTTAAATTACTTGCATTATTCTCGTTTATTCCACGTTAAGCGAGGTATCTATTCTCAGACAGATAGTGATGGAAGGATAAATGATATGCGAGATGAGGGGCTGAGGGAATAGGATACGCGAGACAGAAGGTGGAAAGGGCTAGCAAGAAACAGCGACCCCACAGAGAAATGGGTTAAAGTGGAAGACAAAGAAGAAGAAGTACTGTTTCTGTTTTTCCTTTTATTCCAGCTTTTTATTTCTCTCAGTACCTCTATTCCATTTGCTTATTCTTTTTCTTCTTCTTTATTAGTTACCTCATTCTCCTGCATCCCAAACACTGAGAAACAACTTTCACTCTATAAGTTACAGAAGGAGGGGAGAGAGGGAGGGGACGTGTAGGAGGGAGTGAGGATGCTACTGCCCTAAACAATCACCCGTAAGACACCCCCCCCCCCTCTGACCTTCCACAGTTTCACCTCTCTGCAATAATCTCCTGAGGGGGTCCTCGTGCAACTGGCCGGTCTGTCTGTCTGCCCGT
Source organism: Halocaridina rubra (assembly GCA_037179515.1). Classification (NCBI taxonomy): domain Eukaryota; kingdom Metazoa; phylum Arthropoda; class Malacostraca; order Decapoda; family Atyidae; genus Halocaridina; species Halocaridina rubra. The sequence continues at coordinate 17,420 of JAXCGZ010002189.1, forward strand.
CTCTCTCTCTCTCTCTCTCTCTCTCTGTTGGCAGTTTGTCATTTTATTTACAATGCACGTTAGAAGTGACCTTTATTCAAATCCTGAATGCTTTGAAATCAAATAAGATTCATTAAAACCGGGATTATTTGTGAGAAATTTCTAATATTGCATTAGAAAAAAAATTTAATATTTTTTCAGGTCAACATAAGGTATGATAACAGACGCCACTACTGTCTCATCCAAATGAGAAAACCAATGAGCCCCAATAATTTTGCATGACAGGTATTCAAGTAGAAAACGACACGTATATTTCAGAGTTGGATGGGCTGACAAACAACGACTTAAATATCATTCAGACATTAACAATGGATTAAAGAAAGGATAATAATAGTAAGTAATAAATTTACATTCCTAAATCATCGTATATTCTTCAAATGCATAAATAAACAAATAAATAAACTAATAAACGTAGAATAAAATATAAAAAAAAAATGACAGCCAAATCATCATATTTCGCATAAGTCTATAATTTCACGTTCTAATCTAATTAACTTATTGAAAATAATTCGGTTTTACGTCACGGCCTCCCTCTTCTAGTAAGGGCTAAGACGGCGCCTTCTTGCTAAAAACTTTGTTTTGACAATTGCAACCGGTATCCCGAGTGAATACCCTTCCTAACTTTACACCGTGGCGTGCCACAAACCCACAACCTGACGAATCAAAGTCGTGAGATCTATCACCCGGCCACGGCGGTCACAATGCAGATACTAATAATAATAACATATATAGTATCTACAAGTGTCGTCTTTTGTCGCTCTTCCCGTTCTACCTCGCTATTTACATATAAAATATCAACGATTTCTCTTATATAACGAGAAAAATTCTGTATTCGTATAACGAGAAAAATTCTGTATTCGTATAACGAGAAAAATTCTGCATGTGTATAACGAGAAAAATTCTGTATTTGTATTTACAAAGATTTTGTGTTTTGCTTGATAAAATCATCAAAACATGGAAATGGCGAAGTATTAATTGATACTACGCCACACATTCATAAAAAGCAGAGATAATAGGGAATTAGCAAAATTCTCTCACAAAAACTAAAACATTTTCAAATTTATTTTCATATGAAGAACAATAATAATGTGGATTCTTTTTCTCTCTCTTGAAATTTAGGAGACATTGGCTTGATATTGGTTTCATACTGAGAATGAAAACACACACACTCTCTCTCTCTCTCACACACACACACACGCTCTCTCTCTCATACACACACACACCTATAGGAACTCATGTATAAACGCATATACAAGACCTAAAAAGGAACACAATAAAATAATCAGAAATATCTATAAGAAAAGTTCTTTTCATATTATAGTAAAGGAAATATGCTGTCCATATATTGGAAATCTGAGCAAAATACGACATAGTAATAATCCCTCTCTCTCTCTCTCTCTCTCTCTCTCTCTCTCACACACACACACAAGAATTCAAGTACATATAAACTATACCTGGGATAAAACAATGAAATATTTAGAAATATTCATAAGATAATTCCTTGCGTATAAAAACAAAGAAATATTAAGAAATATCTCAAAGGCAGCTTTCACACCAAAGTGGCACATCGCACGTAGCACGCCAGTTGCTAAAGCACATCCGGAAATTTATGAAACTTTTCACACAGAAGTGGCGTGGCACATAGGACGTGCCACGCCACTTCAGTGTGAAAGGTTTCATATATTTCCGGATGTTCGTTTTCAACTGGCGTGCCACGTGGCATGCCACGTGCGACGTACCACTTTGGTGCGAAAGCGGACTAAGAAAATCTCTAACGTATAATGGTTGGAAAAAAATGCAGCCCCATACATCATGAAATCTCTTAGCAAATACGGCACACACTGACACAGATATTAGGAGAGCAATCTCTAGAACAAATAGAAAACAAGGCCACTCCTCCTCCCCTCCCCCTCCTACCTCTCTCTCTCTCTCTCTCTCTCTCTCCATGATCCGCCCTTTCAAAGATCTGGTCAACATATTAAGACGAAACAGGAATTGAAAAAAAAAAATACACAACCACTCATTCTGGTTTTAAAAATAAAATATGGAAAATAATCAATGACTAATTCCGGTTTACATATAATTTTTTAGAATATAAAAAATTTGATAATTTGATAAGGCTTTAATATATTACAAATCTTAATTATTTAGTCCGGTTCTAAATAATCCCATAAAATGAAACAAGGCTGCATACCGGCTTTAAAAAAATATATAGAATAAACTTATTTATTCCAACTTTAAATTAAAAATAATATTCTAGAAAATAAACAGTGACTTATTTCAGTTTTAATTTAATCAAAAATAAACTTCTAACCTTAAAAAATTCTATGATTATACAAATGCTAATTCCGCATATAAACAAAACAAGTCTGAATTCTGGGTTTAAAGAATTTCTAGGAAATAAACAGTGACATATCAAAAATAAAAAAAGATAAAAAATAAACAAAAGGTTTACATTAAGGCGAATAAAAAGAAAAAAACTCCATAAATAAACAATAATTTATTCCAGCTTTAAACGAAACAGGTTTGTACTAAACATGGGAGAGGGCAAAAAATAAATAATGAAAATACATGATTTGAAAAAAAATAGTCGAAACTGACTTGCGATGAGACAAACACACACACACACACACACACACACACACACACACACACACACACACACACACACACACTATGACACTGATATTAACATTTTAATTGAATTCCAAATATTATTATAAAAAGTAATTAAACTCCTTCCATTTAGTTAAAACAGCCTACATTATATTTTCATACACATCACTGCCAAGTGACGTACACACGCAGACACACACACACACACACAAACATATAATGACTTTTACTGTCGCTTTTAATCCATTAATCCTCCTTCTGATGGAGGAGGACACAGACAAGTTGGACCTGGGGAATTAAAGCTGGCTGTATATATATATATATATATATATATATATATATATATATATATATATATATATATATATATATATATATATATATATATATATATATATATATATATATATATATATATATGAGTGTGACACCAGGACGGGCCAAAAAAGTAATAAAATAAAACTGCCTTTATCAGGCCTGGGCACGAAAAACACAAAGTAAAGAGAAATAGAGATGGAGAGTGTAGTGACTTGTCAGATGTGAAGGATAATAGTAACGAATATCCAAGAATATATTCGGTGTTGATGTAGGCATAGCAAAAGAACCGTTACGGAAGGAAGACTTAACACTGAATAGTCCTGGATAGTCCTATTTAAGTCCAAAAGACTGACGTATATATTATAAAAGATATCTAGTTACTCATCAACACTCTGTCCTAATCTATTTTAAACACACACACAAGCATATATATATATATATATATATATATATATATATATATATATATATATATATATATATATATATATATATATATATATAATTTCCCGCTATATTTTACCCACAATCCTACTTCAAAATTTCCTATGCAAAGGCAGAGGAATAATCAACCAATATTTTTAAAAAATTATTTATTTTTCTTTTAACTTCATATTCCTTATTCAATTCCAGATCCTTGCCTTACATATTTGCAATTAAAAAATGGCTTTTTTAAAGTAAGAACATGAGTAACCAATTTGTCTCGGCTCTGCAAATAAGAAGCATGATTAACCAATAGGTCTCGGCGTGGCAAATATGAAGCATGATTAATAATTTTTTCTCGGCTTTGCAGTGTAAAAAGTCTGATTAACCAATATTTCTCGGCTTGAAAATAAGAAGTATAATTAATCTTTTTTTTTCTCGGCTATGCATACAAGAAGCATGATTAATCATTTTTTCTCGGCTTTGCAAATAAGTATGAGTAACCAATTTTTCGGTTTTGCAAATAGGAAGTATAATTAACCAAATCTTTTCGACTTTGTAAAGAAATAGCATGCTTAACCAATACTTCTCTGCTTTCCAAATAAAAAGCATGATTAAACCATATTTCTCGGCTTTGAAAATCTATTTTCTATTCGGCTTTGCAAAATAAAAAGTCTAACTAACCAGTTTGTTTTCGGCTCTGCAAAGAAAGAAGCATGAATATCCAATATTTCTCAGCTTTTCAAATACGAAGCATGATTAAAAAATATTTTCTCGGCACTGCGAATAGGAAATGATTAATATATTTTTACAAAAAGCTTTTTTCTATTTCATACATCATATTCTTTCTACAATTCAGCCAGTTTTCCTAAGTATCTTTAGTATACTTTCTTACAAAACTAAAAGTACTTTTAAATTAAAAAGTGCTTTGCAAAGTAAGACTCATCATGAATTATTGTTTTTTTTTCTAAGATTTTACCTCTCCTTCTCTTCAAATATTCTCGGTTTAATGATGGTAGAGGCTGGCACGGCTGCAAGGCATAATCTCATTTGCCCCAACATAAAATTATCTTAATTTTCTCTTTTACATACATTTACTCTCTCTCTCTCTCTCTCTCTCTCTCCAACCTTCCTCTTCATTTCTTCTGCCTTATTATATATCCCGATGAGCAGTTCGAGTTTTTTTTTTAACCCTTTTCTCTCTCCTTTATCATGGTATTCCTCTTATGCAATCTTTAACCCTCTCAATTCTCATGTTTTTAAATGTTTTCTTTCGTGCGCATTCTCATCTCAATCCACTTTGTTGTTTCTCTTTTATGTCTTAATAATAATAATAATAATAATAATAATAATAATAATAATAATAATAATGATAAAAATAATAATGATAATAATAATAATAATACTCATTATTATTATTATTATTATTATCATCAAAGTAATAATAGTAGCAGTAGTAACATTAGTAGTGGTGATGGTAGTAGTAGTAGTAGCACTAGTAGTATATTCTCAAAGTTACATATCTGACGCTAAATTTCGCGCCCTTGATGAGGTTAAGCGCCTTTCTCATTTCCATCCCAATTTTCCTATTCCGCTTATAATTAGAGTAAAGATAAGGAAATTGAGAAATTGCTCTCGGAGAAGAAACGAGGGAGGGGGGGAATGGGAGAGGGTATAAGGGGGTGTTAAGGAAGGAAATTCACGGTGCAGACCCAGGGAGGGTTGGAAATTAAAAAAAATAATAAAAAGGAATAGATAAACACAAGAGAATCAGAAGGAATGATAAATAGATTGACGGTTATTGAAAAACATAGGAAAAATATCGACGAACCTGAAATGTTAATAAGAAAAAATAAATGTGTGTGTGTGTGTGTGTTTTATTAAAATTATTTCTTACAATATTAGATTCCAACGAAGAATGTGAATTACTTCAAATTTTGACCTTACTTGTCGGAATTTTAACCTGGGATCTGTCAGAGTCCACAGCTTAGTACGCTCTGTGGGTAAGGGTACTGACCGTTTGATTCTTATTCTACAGGGCCCAGGTTCGAATGCCGAAAATAAGAAGCAAATGTTATTTATTATTGTTATCATTATCATTATTATTATTATCATTATTATTATTATTATTATTATTACTACTACTACTATTATTATCTAAACACTTACATCCAGAATTCCATGCAATACTTCCTGCCGACACACTAGATATTTATAAACAATCTAATCTTTCTTTAATCTCGCTAAAGAACATCATAAACCATACGGAAGACATTATTTCATCAATGTTATCTGAATATTTATAAATAACTGCAAGGAAGTGGAGATTCAACACATTACCATCGTCATCATTTTTCTCTCTGGCATTTTCCGGTAAAAAAATCGGACTCGTTTTTTTTTTTTACTCTTTATCTTGGAGTTTATCACATTCTTTGAGTCCATCCTAAATGAATTTGTTATTTCACAAGAATAGAACCGATAAGAGTCCTTTGCAACTTAAAAAAACAAAATGTGGATCTTGTAAAGATGAGAAATCTCCAGAACCCCATGTAAAGTTGACGAACCCCGTAAATAGATAGGATAGGCTAGGTTAGGTTAATTGAATTGACTTGGAAATATGAATTATCCTAAAGCCCCCTGGAGATTCTTTTCTTTATTGCAAGATCCCATAATTTCAAATAACTAATCTTAAAAAAGCTACTACCTTCTGAAAGGGAATTACTTCTCAAATATCAATTTTTTACTTTTTTTTTATTTTCAGCATTTAAGAAATAAAATTCAAATTTCTTTAAAGCATAACAAATACAAGCATATATATATATATATATATATATATATATATATATATATATATATATATATATATATATATAACCAATTAAGCACATTACATATGTGAAAACATGAATCATTTTTACCCCGACCGGGACTCGAACCTAGGACTTATGATTACTAAGTCAAGGCGCTATCACTACACCACAGAAGGTTAAAAGGAATCCAACCTTATAGCTTATATCTGCTATACTTAGGAATGAACGCATTCTAACTGAATGCCACTATGTTCATTTTATATGTTCAATTTATATATACATAAATTAGCAAATATATTTATCTTATGCCTACTACTGCGTTCTATATTAACAAAACGCTTTCACAGTCACTCTAAGAGCCAAGTCCCCCCCCCCCTTTCCAACAAGCAAATTGATGATCAGACACATTGGCTGTTATGTAAACATTTCACCTGATAATCCGATCTGCCTAGAGCAAGGATTAACAGGGTGACAATAAAAAAAAATTTAATTGGTATTCACTATATTGGTTACAGTGCCGGAAGTCAGGTCAGCGACGCTGAAAGTTAACAATTATAAAATATAAAATAATAACACGGACAGGTATTAAATCAAACAATCATAAATGAACAGAGCCATGCATCAACTATTACTACTACTGTTAATACTACTGATACTATTACTATTACCCTTGTTACAACTAATGTTTTCTTCCATAACAAATTGATGGATATACACCTCTTCCTAACTTAATAATAATAATAATAATAATAATAAGACAAGGAAATACACAGGACAATCGATACTCTTTAAATATAAGACAGTGGATGATAACACCGAAGGCCATAAAAGAAATATACCCTAAAGGGGGGTACAGACAATCATTATTACTGTCAGTAAAAATACTGACACTATTCTATTGGTGTGCTGACACTACGTCCATATGATGGACACACCGACAGTAATAATGACAGTACAGGAAATACTGTCAGTAATATTGATCGTCTGTTTAGCCCTTTACAACAGAGCAATGAACTGACAGAGTGCGCAGTTGTACATATTTCTTGCACTTTTTTCTCCATTCGCCTGACACTGTACAGCAATAGACTAATTTTCCTGACACCTATATCATTCTCTATGAATATTTGAACTTCCTCAAATATTAACGATATAAAAAAAAATACTCTCCCCCATTTTCACTTTCCTCTACCTATGGTTCCGACAATTTCACTTATACCAGGACACATATAACTACTTTTCTGTTCGTCGTACATAGAATATGTAGTTAAATAGTGTAAGTGGATGTGTATGTGTGCGTGTATGTGTTCGTAGATATACGTGTTTATTCGCATTTAGTCTAAATGTTGCCAACATTACATGAAGTTAACGAGACATTACTGACAGGCAAAAATATTCAAGTCTTAGTTAAGAAAATAAAAACATGACTACCAAAATACTACACTTACAATGTCCAAATAGTAGGAAAAAAAATAAAGTTTCAATTCGTCATATTTATCTACTAGAATACGACTATTTTTCAAACATTTTTGTGTCGTAAACACTGCTTGTTCCGGTTTTACTTCAGGGACTCCCTTTTCTACCAAGGGCTAGGACGGTTGCCTTCTTGCGAAGGACTTGTTTTGGCAGATGTAATCGTTACCCTGAGTGCATGTCCTTGCTAACCTTAGACCGTGACGGGGCGCGAACCCTCGATCTGACGCCTCAGAGTCGTGGACGCTACCGCTTGAGCCACGGTGACTACTTAACTGCTTCAACTTATGATCATTTAAACATCCATCTGTCAAAATGAAGAACATATTGATCACACAGAAAACCCCGATCAATGGACAGACACGAAACTGACATTTATTTAATGCTCATTAAAAGATGGTTAGAATCTAAGTCCCAAAGTGACAGGTACCAGAGTTACGTAGGCTTACATACCAGTTATTGAGGTGTTTTAATCCAACTTTATTCCAGGTGTGTACTGGAGAGAGAGAGAGAGAGAGAGAGAGAGAGAGAGAGAGAGAGAGAGAGAGAGAGAGAGAGAGAGAGAGGAGAGAGGAGAGAGAGAGAGAGAGAGAGAGAGAGAGAGAGAGAGAGAGAGAGAGAGAGAGAGAGAGAGAGAGAGAGAGAGAGAGAATGTTACATGAAAACCTTCACTCCTGTTTGCGAATACGTTACTGCATCCCTCAATTAGGAGTCAAAATGCCTATCCTTTTCTCTAAGGCGAATTAGGGAATCTAGGAACAAAGTTATAGAGATCTTGTTCACAGACTGACTATCTCTAAGATCACATATGGGCTTTTGCTACATCAAGAACATACATTTCAAACTGGGCAAAATCTAAACATGCGTATGGAGAGAGAGAGAGAAGAGAGAGAGAGAGAGAGAGAGAGAGAGAGAGAGAGAGAGAGAGAGAGAGAGAGAGAGAGAGAGAGAGAGAGAGAGAGAGAGAACTAACTCGGAAACTGCACAAACTTCAAAGCATGTTTGGCTACGTTGTAGTATACTGAGGAGTGGATAAACAGAAAGTTTACCAATTGAATTAGTCTTAACAATTACTGTTCTCACAGAGGAGCAGAACTCACAGAGAAGAGATTCCAGAGAGCAGCATCCAAAGGGAAAGATCAACATCTCCCGCACTCAAAAGCAAACAATTACACTACTTAGTTTAATTAAAGTGAAAGATATTTTTTTCCTGAAACTGACATTCCTCATCTCTCTCTCTCTCAATCTTATATTTGAGTCATTTGAATTCAGAATATTTTTCCAAAGGCAAATTTATATGTATTTGTTAACGAAAATTATATTGTAATAACTACGAATATGTGCAGCCACATCATTTGTTGAATATTGGTATGAACCTGGAAATATTTAAAAAAAAATCACAAAAAAGTTATACTGCTCAATCAAAACATCATTGCTAGATACTTGTGTACAAAATACAATAAAAATGGGACACACTATGTCTTAGTAAGCATGCTAATTATAGCCTCAAGATCTTCAGGTTTACATAAATACTCTAAATATGAAGTTTGTATATTAGAGACTGTCACTGGAAACTGGCACGCGACTAGCCTCTATATACCATAAACTTTCCACAAAAACAAGATCCAATCAACAATTATTATTGAAAAGTAGTTCCCGTTTTAGTTTATGGGAAGTCTCGTCTCTAGAGATATAATAAGCGTCAACTGAAGAAAACGCACCACAAAAATACCAACTGAAAAAACAATATATAGTAGGAAATAGCTAAGGTGGGACGAGGAGGACCTCTCCAGTCAAGATATGGGGTTGCGAATGCTGCTATACAGTTGGGTCATATTTTACCCAGAGAAGACGTTTCTAATGAGACCTTAAAACGTTTCCAATATAAATAATAAAAAGAAACCTTACAAAGGTTTATCACTTATAATGAGTTTTAAAGAGAATCGACTTTATGATATATAACAACTCTAAATATCAGGTCAAAAGCAGACCATACTCAAAATATTCGTAATGAAAACTGTCAAAAGAGGGCTTGTAACCAAGGATATCTATAAAATACGTTAATAAAATAAGGGTATATTTAAACCTTCTCGAATTCAAATTAAAAATGATATTAACGCATTAAGCAACAGACATACTAACAAACACGTCAAAATATACATACAACACAACTATAAATGCAAAACGTCCTTTTAAGAATTCACGCAAACATGACTTCTAAAGACGAGGTAAATAATGCAATCATCATACGAGACCAAACCAGATAGTTATGTATTGCAGACATGAGGAGAGCTATTGGTAACGAGGGGGGGGGGAAGGGGTGAGGGATATGAGTAGGGCAACGGGTAGGGCCACCGTGCACAATCTAATTCGGGTGTATTCATTTCATGTATACTAATGGAACCGAGTGTAAATTTGAGAATTGAGAAGATGCAGCAAGAATCTTTTTTTTTTTTTTAACTTGTTAACTGGTTTACATCAATTTACATGTCAACCGTCTCAAATGCATTCAGTTTTAAAAGTTATTTTACTTGATACATATTACATCTGCAGAAGTTTTGGTTGAAAAATTAAAACTCGCATTAAGTAGAAAAAAATATATTAATGATAGCTGTGAAAGGGGAGCTTGTTCGTTTGTAATGATTAAAGAAAAGCCTAATTATAATAATAATAATAATAATAATAATAATAATAATAATAATAATACTGTAATAAACACTATTATTATCAATATAATCACTGGCATTTATCCCTACGATTTTTAATGAAAGGAAAAGGTGCATGTGTTAACTGCTTTGCCGTAAAAAGCGGAATAATGTGTATAAGAGGACGTAAAAGAAACTAGAAACCTGTTCCCATATTTTAATGAGAACTCTCCTTCGAGCAGAGGAAAATACAGACTGGGAAAGAACGAAGTCCCGAAGTCACAAGTGTCTTCTCTCGAGCCTCCTGGCTAGTAGAGTGGTAGCGCGCTGGCCTCGCATTCGCGAGGTCGACAGATCGCGCCTCGTCCAGGCAAGAGAGTTTAAGCTGTTTACTGGGGAGGTTACTGCTGTGGCTAGGCACCACAATGGGGGTTGTGGCCTGTGTCGGCTGGCGACCGCCCTATGGGTCCTACATGACCCGTTCCACCCATCCGTGGTTTGAAAAAAAAAAAAAACTCGCCCGAGGAACTCTAGACATATTCGGTGATAATATTCGTGATAAATACATAAATTATCTGCACAATAAATAATCGAATACATACAGTATGAGAAAGGACTTTACTACCCTTATCCAAGACACAACATGTGAAGGTATCATTCTTCCATCCACCTAATACCTCCAATATACTCGTGTAGGTATCAGGGCAATAATCTCTCACTCTCTATAAGTTAAATTAGGTCAGGTGAAGTTGATCAGGTAGGTCAGACTTATGTTAGGAGAATGAGAGCGTATATTGCCCTAATACCTCTCATACAGATATCAGGGAATATATGTCCCTGACAAAATGTTAGATTAGGTTCAATTACCCAGGTTTGGTTAAGTTACACCAGGGTTAAATTAGCTTTGCTTATACAACATCCCGAGTCAGAAATCTACTAAGTTACAATTATGTTCAATGTAATATAAAACAACTAACAAACCTTACGCAGGGTAAGAGAGGAAATTGCATTCCACCCCACCCACCCACTCTGGTTTTCCACTCAACCCTCCTTAAATCCCCCTTCCAGGAACTAGTACCTCCACACGTTACACAAGCACAATCTAAAGCAATGTCAAGTGCAAGCACTACCCGCAGGCTTAGGAACTCTATCAAGGGTAATCTAGAAACCACAAGGATCAAAGCATGGGAAGAGCTATATATATATATATATATATATATATATATATATATATATATATATATATATATATATATATATATATATATATATATATATATATATATACACACACGTGTGTGCGTGCGAGCACGTGTTTTATTATTTTTTTTCATAAAATATTATTCAATCCCGCCAATAAGGTGCCGGTCCAAGCCCCGATTGAATGGAGAAGATTGGTGCTAGAAAAGGCATCCGGCCGTAAAACTCTAAGCCTAAACTAACATCAATCTCCATTAGGCTAGTGAGAAACAGTAACTCCTTTTTAACATAATAAGCTGCATATGAAAAAAATGTATTTTCTTTTTCCATTCTGACAAACTTCTAATAAAAGCAGCAATTTTGCCGTCTTACTCTATGATAATCCTGTCATGAAGAAAAAGCAGCGGTAGCAGAAGCATATGGCATGGTAACAATAATGAACATTTTATTGGATTCCAAAGCTCTGGTTAATTGCGCAATGCGGAATACAACAAAATGCTATAACATTTATGAATTAAGTCATAATAATAATAATAATAATAATGATGATAATAATAATAATAATAATAATAATAATAATAATAATAAAAATAATATGGTTAATTATGCGATGTGGCATACAAGGCAGTATCATAATTTTAATGTATTAATATATACTACTACTACTACTACTACTACTAATAATAATAACTAATAATAGTAAGTACAATGCCAATAATAATAATTAAAATTTATATACTTTTTCTTCATAACTACATAAAGATCTAGTTACATATATTTAAATGAAGTGGTAAAACTCTTAATCCGATATTTCCTTACCTCGGTAATACCATTAGTATCTATTACTATCACGCTCGCTTAATGACTTTAAACTCTAACTCTCTCCCTCTCTCATAAGACCAAAGTTCACCAAATGCCGTTCAATCTAAATTCATCAACACAGGCCTGCATGATTAAATAGGTTACGAAACAATATATAATTAATTTTACTGCATTCAGAGGCAGGCTCAGTTTAGGGATTTCATATATCGAAATGCCAGACTCTTTATATATATCCACAAATATTCGCATGTACAAAGAAGAAGTAGTAGTAATAGAAGAAGGAGAAGAAGAGGAAGAAAAAGAAGAAAAAGAATAAGAAGAATAGGAATAAGAAGAAGAAGAAGAAATGGAAGATGAAGAAAAGGAAGAAGAAAAAGAAGAAGAGGAAGAAGAAACGGAAGATGAGGAAGAAGAAACGGAAGATGAAGAAGAAGAAAAAAAAAGAAGAGGAAGAAGAAGAAATATTAGCCCCATATGAATGACTAATGAATATACCTTTATTTTTTTCAGGTGATCGGTTTTAGTGAAATAAAGCGTATATATATATATATATATATATATATATATATATATATATATAAACTTCCCCTGGGGTACCTGCTTTTCACTGGCCTCTTAAGATGTTAGTATTTGACTTTGCCCTAAAGTTTTATGACCATATACCCTTTCAGGCACCAACCCTATCCATTACTCCTGGCCTGGGCGTAAGCAATATATTATATATTAAAAATATAAAAGTAAAATATTAAGATAACATTTAGTAAATATTTAAGAAAAATACTCACCTGCGCGTTACCCATTAAAGGTCCTTAACATTTTATCATAATAGAAAAACGGTATAAAAAGTTACCCATAATTATAATTAGAAAGAAAAGTATAGAAATTCATTTTCAAAACCACTAACTAATATATATATATATATATATATATATATATATATATATATATATATATATATATATATATATATATATATATATATATGAAAAAAAAATTGAATAAATTCATACAACCACATTCATTACCTTTCTTTCTCAATATAGCTCCATAATATTATGTTGCATCAGAGACGCAAAAAAAAAAAAACTAATATAAATAAATACATAACTAAATAAAACCTCGTTAAATACTTTTGATCTCAGTAAAGCTTTTTTTTCCGTTGCGCCAGAGACAATGTGCAAAACCACACCCTCTCCACATCCATAATCGGCTACCTAATCTGCCACTTACAATAGGATGCTTAGTATCACTAGACTATCTATAAAAAGCAGCTCGTGAGCAAGGGATAAACACCATAATTGAAACGCCCAAGGCCTTGTTACCGCAAAACACCACACGTTACAATTTTTCTTATCCAATGCACGATTTGAGAGAGAGAGAGAGAGAGAGAGAGAGAGAGAGAGAGAGAGAGAGAGAGAGAGAGAGGAGAGAGAGAGAGAGAAGAGAGAGAGAGAGAGAGAGAGAGGAGAGAGGAGAATTTCTTTGACCAATTAGCTTCTTACCTGCGCTGTGGTGAGGTTAACCTACTTGCTAAGCACGGGTGACAAGCCCTGCACAAATTACTCTATAGTAGCCTAAGCGAGAAAAATGGGCATGTCGTGAAAGCAAAACAGACAGGCCTATAGCCAAAAGGCCAAAGCATCACCTATATTCAGGCCTATGGTGCTGTTAATATGGCTGCTAATACAAACACATAATTGACGGTTCTGCATATTTTCTAAACACCACTTAAAGAAACAATCATGGACTCAAAACGCTTAGACTTCTGCTTAAGATAATGAGAATAAGCGCATGAATACTAATACTTCCATGATTCTATGTCAAGGAAGTCCGTGCATTTCAAGAAAGCAAAAGAAATTGGCACAAAAAGTATTCAGTCAAGGCAAGCACCAATTACTTGCATTGCCCTCATAGTGAAATATAATCATGCTTGAATCTCACTCTCTAAAATCCAACCATTCTAATGCTAACAGCTAACCGTTAGACAGTAAATGTTCCGGTTTTACGTCACGGAATCCCTTTTCTACCAAGGGCTAGGACGGTTGCCTTCTTGCGAAATTTGTTTTGGCAGAGGTAATCCTTACCCTGAGCGCATGCCCATACTAACTGTATATAAATACTATAATTCCCTAGAGGTACTTACACGAGACTTATCACATCTGAATGTAAACGTGATAATTTTCTGAGTCTAAAGATATATTTCGCTTTCATTTAAAAAGACCATGAAGTGTCAATTCTCATGAACATACAGGTATTACACTATAGTAAATTTCATACTTCACGAGTATGATATATATATATATATATATAATATATATATATATATATATATATATATATATATATATATATATATATATATATTTGTGTGTGTATGTATACGTGTATTTACATAGATAGATAGATAGATAGATAAATAGATAAAGACAGACAGAAAGATAAACATATAAGTACCAATATAGATATATTTTTTATGAGTGTGACACCAAAACGAGCCAATAAAAAAACAAAACTGTCCTCATCGGGCCTGGGCACGAGGAAGACAAAGTAGAGATACAGAGATTGAGTGTTGTGACTTGTCAGATGTGAAAGGATAATAAGAGATGTGTATCGAATAACCAAGAATATTCGGTGTTGCTGTGGGCATATAAAAAGAACTGTAACTGAAGGAACATGCAGCTGTAGTATTGCAATGAGTGACTGGCGCCATGGGTTAGTCTACTACATGGTAGATAGACAGTTACCAAAAACATTTTGCATAAAGATACTAAAAGGGATAGAAGAGGTGAGGGGCTGACAATCCTTTCATTCTTCACTATCTTACTTGCAGGAAAACAAGTGACAGGAGAGGAGTGGAGGAGGGTGGGCATGGCATGTTTAATTACCCAAATTCTCTTGCTAAAGTTCTGGCCACTCTGCTGCCTTCAGCTTACTGTGACAGTTTCTTTTGAGGGAATGTGGGTATACACACACAAATACATACTTATGTGTACGTACGTGTGTGTACACACGTACGTACAGTCTTTAAATTCCTTCATGGTTATGATAGAGTGGATAGGGATCGATATTTTCGATATGGCTGGCTCTAGAACTAGAGGTCATAGTTTGAAGCTTCGGAAGAAAACTTGTTTGCAGGATGTAAGGAAATACTTTTTCAGTGTAAGAGTAGTTGATAATTGGAATTCGCTAAGCGAGGAGGTAGTTAATGCTACCTCAATCCATAGTTTTAAGGACAGGTATGATAAGTATCACTAAGTCTAAAAATGGAACCGATCAGGAGACGGGAAGATACGAGCTTTGGGCTCTTTCCCGTAAACACAATTAGGTAATCACAATTAGGTAATCACATATATGTACCGAGTGTGAGGTACAAGAGAGGGATTAAATACATCGACAATTTCAATAGCAAACACCAATAAATTCCACGATAATTACAGCGAACGCTCATACGGCAAAGCTCTAGTGAAAGCAGCAGCAGCAGCTATTAGGCTAGAAGCAGTAATAAAAGCATAGACAACTGAATTACTAGCAGCGTTACCCACTACAAAAGCCATATAAATACAAACGCGGAAACCAGAAAAACGAAAAAACAAACAAACAAGTCATATTCAAAATACTATTATGAATTATCCACTGCAGAGATGATATAGCATGACAACAAACAGGCAAAGTTAACAATGCGAGAGTCAATTTAGTTTTGAGTCACTTATATCACGTTGGTAACTGGCCGTTCGTAGAAACACTATTCAACCATTCTATGATAGTCTTCAATTATTTTCTGGAAATGTCAGCAGAGGATCCGACGTCTCTCCTAAATATCCTTCAAGATCTATAACAGGGAGCAATCTCGGAATATTTTTTTTTACCAAAGCTGTCATTACGGGAAACATGTTATGCTACTATCAAAAGAAGAAGAAGAAGAAGAACGACCAAAAATAAACTGGAAAGATAAAAAGGAAATGTGCTCGAGGAAATACGGAAAGAAACGCATATGAGAGCTACTGGTAAAAATACTTACATTTTTAAAAGGAAAAAAAAAATATGGATGATACACATTAAAATACATTGGAAAATACATCCGATATTTTTACATAAAAAATAAAGTGTGGAAAGATAAGTAGGAAATTTGTTACAGGTAGCCTAACAATAAAAAAAATATGAGTAATTCAAAAGAAAACTATTGTTAAATACTTTTACAATTTTTGCATTTTAAAGACCAGGAAAAAAATTATATATATATATATATATATATATATATATATATATATATATATATATATATATATATATATATACATATATATATATATATATATATATATATATATATATATATATATATATATATCAAAAGACATGACAAAACAAAACTAATTTGGGAGATATGTACTTAAAAATCGGCTAAAGAAAATTATTATTTGCTTGGTTAAATGAAACAAAAGAGGGAGTCAAATGATGCTATTCTGTATAGACAATATTGACTGCTCTCATAACAGAGCTAAACCAAAGACAAACCGCTCTAAATCTTACAGGGCAAGCAAAGGTCCAGTCGCCCGAAATTTTATCCGACCACGTGTGTTACCTTTTATCGTGGCTTTGGGCGAGTAATTCAGGCCATTGCAAAAGGTTCACCTCTGCCCCTGACTTGAAGTGCACAGAGTAAGCTCCATTAAGAACAAACACCAAGAGAATGTCACATGCGATGGCCACGAACTGTTACATAATATGTGAAGCTACTTTCATTCGAGGTTACCAACACAACACAAATCTTTCTCCCAGTAAGTGTAAACAAGGCGTATTTTCTATCTATCTGTCTACCTTGGCTGTTTCCCCCTTTAATTGGGGGGTAGCCGACATCAAGAAAGGAAAACAATAAGGGGATTACTTTGCTCTATGGGCAATGACGAGGGAGCTAGCGACCGTTCAGATGGCACTGCTGGAGTGCCACAGCCCATCCTCCCGACTCTTCCACAACCTGTGCCGCTTCACAACTGCCGACTCCTCCTACTGCCCCTACCACAGGGCTACCTCTGTAAGATGCAGCCCCGTGGTAACAGCAGATGCCCATCAGAGCTGCGTCACAATCGCTCGCCACTCATATTCCTAGCACGCTCGAAGGCTTCCCTCACATCCATCCTTCTATCATTCAGGGCTCTCCTTACTCCATCCATCCATCCAAACCTAGGCCTCCCTCTAGCATTTCTCCCATCAACTCTCGCATTCATCACCTTTTTCAGCAGCCTTTCATCATCCATCCTTTCCACATGGCCAAACCATCTCAGAACATTCATATCTGCTCTGCCTGCAATTTCTTTCCTCACACCCGTTCTTGCTCTCACCACTTCATTCCTAACCTTATCCAATTGAGATACACCAATCATACTCCTCAGGCATTTCATCTCAAACACATTTAGTTTCCGTCTCTCACTTACTTTCATACCCCATAACTCTGATCCATACATCACAGTTGGCACAACCACTTTCTCATACAAAACTTTCTTAACATTCATTTCCAACCCTCTATTCTTCATCACTCCTTTCAATGCACCCAACACTTTACATCCTTCACTCACTCTGTGACACACATCTGCTTCCACTCCACCATTTGCAGCTATAATCGAGCCTAAATATTTAAACTAATTAACTTCCTCAAGTGTCTCTCCATTCAAAATAACATTCAATCCAGCACCATCCTCATTTCTTGTACACCTCATAACCTTACTCTTTCCCACATTCACTCGCAACTTCCTTCTCTCACACACCATTCCAAATTCTGACACTAACTGACACAGCTTTTCCTCTGAATCTGCCACCACCACAGTATCATCTGCAAACAGCAACTGATTCAGCTCCCACTCGTTATCATCCCCATCTACCATTCTCAAACCTCAACCACGCACTCGCTCATTCACCTCTCTTACAACTCCATCAATATACAAATTGAACAGCCATGGTGACATCACACATCCCTGTCTCAGTCCCACACTCACTGGAAACCACTCACTCACTTCATTCCCTACCCTAACACAAGCTCTACTGCCCTCATACAAACTCTTCACTACATGCAACAATTTACCATTAATTCCATATAATCTCAAAACATTCCACATAGCCTCTCTATCAACTCTATCATATGCTTTCTCCAGATCCAAAAATGCAAAATACACATCCTTACCCTTTGCTAAATATTTCTCACATAACTGCCCAACTATAAAACTCTGATCTATACAACCTCTACCTCTCCTAAAACAACTCTGCACTTCCGCAATCACATATTCTGTCTTATCTCTAATCCTATTAACCAGTATCCTACCATACACTTTCCCTACCACACTCAACAAACTTATACCCCTAAAATTACTGCATTCATACACATCTCCCTTACCTTAGTATAGGGGCACTTTGCAGGCAATCACCCATTCCACTGGCACCAATGACAACATAAAGCATATATTAAACACTCTCACTAACCATTCCAATGCAGTCACACCCCCTTCTTTCAACATCTCTGCTCTCACACCATCCATTCCAGGTGCTTTACCTGCTTTCGCTTCATACAATGCCCTTTTCACCTCCTCTCTTGTAATCTCTCTCTCATTTTCATCTCCCATTACTGACCCTTGAACCCCTCCCACTGCCACTGTAGCTGCCTCTCTATCTTCATCAACATTCAGCAAGCACTCAAAATATTCTGCCCATCTTTTCCTTGCATCATTCCCTATTAACATCTGTCCATTCACATCTTTCACTGTCTCTTCCATCCTCAATCCACCCTTCCTTACTCTCTTCACTTCGTTCCAAAACTTCTTTTTATTCTCCTCATATGACCTACTAAAATCCTGTCCCCACCTAACATTTGCTAACCTCTTCTCTTCCTCTACCTTCCGCTTGGTTTCCACATTTTTCTCCTTATATCTTTCATACTTCTCCCTACTTTTACACTGCAGCCATTCCACAAAAACCCTCTTTTTCTCTTCCACCTTCATTTTCACCTCTTCATTCCACCACTCGCTGCCCCTCCTCATGCCACCTCCAACAAACCTCTTTCCACACACATCACTTGCATGTCCCACAAAACATTCTTTCATCAACCCCCATTCCTCCCCAACTTCTCTTTCTTTCACCCTGTCATATGCCACTCTCAACCTGTCCTGATATTCCTGTCTCTTCTCTGGCTTTTTCAACTCTTCCACCTTCACTATTTCCCTTCTACATCCCCCCACACTATTTCCCCACTCTTTTGCTACTACCACTTTTGCTTCAACCAAAAATTTATCAGACATCCCAGCAGCCACACCCCTGAATGCATGCACATCTTTCACTCTACCAACCATGCTCTTTGCTATCAACACATAATCCATCAATGCTCTTTCTTTCACTCTTCCATTTGCCACTCTCATCCATGTATACTTATTTATTAACTTCTTAAATAAACTATTACCTATCACCAACTCTTGCTCCACACACATATCTAACAGTCTCTCGCCACTCTCATTCCCACCTGGTACCCCATACTTTCCTACAACACCTTCTATCTCTCCATCACCCACTCTGGCATTCAAGTCGCCCAACACAACTACATAGTTCCTTCTACTTAGACCATCCACACATCTAGTTAACTCATTCCAGAATTCATCCCGCTCTTCCTCACTTCTCTCACATCCTGGCCCATACGCACTAACAAAAGCCCAACATTCCCTTCCTATCCTAGCCCTCACCCACATCAGCCTAGATGACACTTCTTTCAATTCTACTACCTTATTTACCATCCATTCACTCAACAATAATGCCATAACTTCTCTCGCTCTCCCCCTTTCAACCCCAGACACCCTACCCGTCACATCACCAAATGCCACTTCTCCTTTTCCTTTCATCTTCGTCTCACACAATGCCAATACATCCATCCTCCTCCTACCAAACATATATCCAATCTCACATCTTTTGCTCTCTATCGTACTACAACCACGCACATTTAGACACTCCAAAACTAGAGTTTGGGGAGAAGTTATTCTCCCCTCTACTCCCCTTCTTCTTTGACGTCTCGCAGGAGGTTGATACAAGGGGGGGATTCCTAGTCCCCCCGCCCCGTCCACTTTTAGTCGCCTTTTACGACACGCAGGGAATACGTTGAGGCTATTCTTTGATGTTGTGCCCGCCACCACAAAGAATAATATTATTATTATTCTAATAATAATAATGATAATAATAATAATAATAATAAAAAATAATAATAATAATAATAACATGGTACTATTATAAAGTCGTATGCGTTCTACCTCACTAAATGTAGTTCATTGTACCCTAACCTCATTAAACTCACCTAGCCACGTTACGTTAGGTTTGGTTAGGGTACAATGAATTACAGACAGCGAGGTAGACCGCACACTATAACAGCATTAAAAAAAAAGATAAAAAATTATTTTAAAAAAAAACAGAAAGCAAATTTACATGAGGGTCATAGCATAAAAAAATTGAAAAAAATATGGAAAGATTTAATTCCACAGCAAAAGGAATTACCTGGTCCTTATGTCTTTTACACATGCAAACCAACATACAAGTGTAATCATGACTCTCTGTCTGTTTGTCTGCCTCTCTCGCTCTCAATAGTGTGTGGATAATACAATATAAAGGATAATGCATGTATGCAGGTATGATAATATAACAGCATATTAATCACAATGTAAGGCGCAGATATGCCCATTGAAAGAGGCGCATTAATAAATACCCAATGATTAATACTACAACTCGAGACACTACACACACACACAAAAATCCTATCACATATCATATGTCTACTGCTGTGTTTTGATATTTTGAACATCATCATCTAATGGTCACTTTCTTGCATGATAATCACATCTGGGGCCTTATGCCACTCTGCATTTCAACTTCAATACCAAAGAATCCCTTCACGATATCATCTAATCTCAAATCGGATTACACAGTGATGTAAAGGCGTGATAACCTTATCTAGGACTTCAGCACGGGAGTTATCAGTGACATCTTCGGATATGAAAAAGATACTTCTTATAATGATAACGATACCGAATTCAGGAGTTGCATAGTCGCATAGCTTCAAACATCTAAACAACACAATACAGAATGCATTTTAATACTGTACAACAAAACTGTAATTTCATAAGTTCCTTTATATACTAGTACCATAATACCTGAAATATCTATAAGCTGTACATCGAGGAGTCTAATATGAAGAGTAAAGAAAGTGGCCGTTAAATTCAGAAAGAAAAAAAAAATCTGGAAACACTAGAATATCATGTTTGTTTACAATGAATTCTGATAGGATAATCAGCTGATAACATGTCCACGGTAGCATTATGTCCATTATCTGGTCATTTTTTATCTACTGTCCAGTGCATTACTGGGTCTTAAGTTCAAACAATAAAACTAATCAAAATTAACCATTTTAGGGTTGCCACGATTGTCCTTTTTTCCATAAATGTCCTTTTTTATACCCAACTTACAGTTAGTACCAGGGTTGCCAGACGTCTGAGCAAAGAAAGAAAAAAAAGGACAGACGTACTATAAAAAAGAACATATATGGGTAGAGAGGTCAAACCTGGCAAGCCTGTAAGAGTGGCATTTTCAAAAGATACAATACATTACATTCATATGTATATGCAACGCCATACACAATGAAATATTGTGCTTGCTGGTAAACAAATCATACTTGGCAAAGACTAATGCATGGTACTGAAGTGAAGAAAATTAACACAATAATAAAAAATAATAATAATAATAATAATAATAATAAAAATAATAATAATAATAATAATAATAATAGTGAAATCATGCGCGAAATCACCTTAGACTTTCACTACATATATTTCCCACCAACATTTGAATGTAAAGTATTCAGAATTGAAAGGCAAATTAAAGGAAACGAAATTTTCTGTAAGATAGTCCGTAAAATATACGTGATATGGATCTAGCAAAAAGTTTTTCTAAATCTGCACAATACTTAAACTCAAGAGCTTATACATCTAAACTACTTGAAACCATAACAAAAATGTGTTATGTCTATAACTTTAATATCTTAATTATTCTCTTTAAGTTTTTATAATAATCTGATAGCCAGAAAACGTATCACTTAAGGAAAAACAATATGAAAATCATTAAAAACCTATATGGAGGAAAAATCAGGGAGTCCTACATGGAAATATGAAATATGAAATATGAAAAAATAAACACTCAAAATTCATGCTTGCAACATTTTTTTCAATAACAATTATGACAAGTTTCAAAAAGTACTACGAGCAATTCCCTAATCTCCAGAATATATTTTTAAATAAGTAGATGTTCAAGTGAAAGGTGACAGCAATTTCAGAAAACTTCAGGAAACTGCAGCAAATTTAAACTTAGCAAGGTAGGCCTAAATATCATTGTATAGAGGGGGTCCTCGACTTACGTCGGAGTTCCGTTCCTGGAATGTGATGTAACCTGAACTTCTGTTTAAGTTATAACACACCTAAATATGCACCTATGCTAATGCAGTGGTAAAGTTTCTCCCTTTTCCATGCATTTCATTATCTCTAATTTCACTTCCATGGTGATGGTTTTCCTTTTCTTCAGAGCACTGCCATCAGAAGAATCTGTTTTATGCTTGGGAGACAATTCAGGCAAAAAATTATAAAAAAAAAGAAGCCAAATAATTTATGGGAGATGCATTGTAACAACACATGTATCCCCTGTACATCTTATTCAAGACAAACATGGAGTGGTTGCACAATAAACACTTCATAATTGACCAAATCAATTCCATTAGCACTAAAACCTAAATGTTTTCAAAATTATAAACATATTAATTCCGTTTATAATAAAACCAAACATTCTCATAAACAATACTTGCATATCATATTTTTAAACAGTTTGCAAGTAATCAATAGTATCAAACAAGTTGGGGAAGAGTGAATTAATATTAGAATATGTAAGGGTAGGCTTTCAAACAAGTTACTTCAGGGGACCAGGGTAGGGTAACGTAGCTGGAAGAATGCTCGCCTTGGCGTTGACAGACCCATGATCGAACTCACCATGGGGCAATAGGAAGGGCACTCAGCATTAAAGCCCCTGCTTCAATTTGTATGTGTCCACTCCCACAATGGGGGTAAACAGTTACACATGAAACAAATATTATTTCAAATAAGTATGCGAGGGTAATTTTAGAAAAAACTTACTAGAGGGTAATGATTACATGAGTGTTTCCCATATGACGTGATGACAAAATTCAATAACATAACCAAGTCAAAATTGGTAATTCAACTTCAGCTCATAGTTACTGGGGCTCGAGTGAGAAGTGAAAACCAATAATTATGATATAGAGACTTGAATAAAAAATTACCCTTTCTTCCTAAGTACCAGGTGATAGAACTGCAGCCACTAAACTATTAAACTGTCTAATCACTTTAAGAACTAGAAAATGTGCTATTTGAACACTGTGTTAACTTCATGGACCATATCCATTGGTAATATACCTAACCAGTACATAAAGCTAACCAACATGTAAAAGCAATACACTATAAACTAAATAATGCCTAATAAATTATGGGCAATCACGTGTGGTTAACCAGAAGTGTTTATTAGATGATCATTGACCACTACTAATAACACAACTTCATTGGTCTGGGATTCCAACCTATCCAAAGTCTTTGCATATAGACTTATGCTGCATAAAATACTAGACCATATTCTAATAATATTACAATTATTATAAATTTCCTTTACAGGAGAGACAGGTGCTTGCTTACGTAAGCTTGCTACCATTTCCTAAATATGGCTGCTACATTAATTACATTCACATCTAAATGGCATATAAACTCTATCAAGTCAATCCTCTTCACTTCAGGTTAAACTATGATGCACATAATATCTGTAATTGTATGACATGAAGCTTTGAAGCATATATTAAAAAACTATTCTAATTCTGCATAAAATCTTCTACTGCTAAACGTCTTATCAGATTATTATCACTATCAATAAATAATGCAAAACATGGTTTATTAAGTTACAGTGTATTTGCTTGGAACGACCACTTTTTCTTAACAGCCAACTAAAAATTCCAAAAAATAAGATTATTACTATAATACATGCATTCTGAAGGAAGGCTAAATAAACTGTATGCATGTAATATACTAGAAGAGCCACTAGATGCAGAGTGCAATACTGTTATTGCAAACACATACTTGAAGATCCGCTTTACACAACTCTATATATATATATATTAGAATTCAATGACTGCAGGATCAAAGAACACTGATCAATATACGTAAACCTAACTGGCTATGTTGCATTAGTAATTTTATCCCAGGAAAGCATATATTATAAAGATTGCAATACCCTTATTTAATTAATATACTGTACTGAATATACAAAGCTTTACATTTATATATTGGATTTCGATATATTAAATAGCACAAGTTACTAATAAAAAACATGTATCAAAAC
Organism: Halocaridina rubra; assembly: GCA_037179515.1. Taxonomy (NCBI): domain Eukaryota; kingdom Metazoa; phylum Arthropoda; class Malacostraca; order Decapoda; family Atyidae; genus Halocaridina; species Halocaridina rubra. The sequence goes on from JAXCGZ010002189.1 coordinate 42,222, forward strand.
ATCTAATAAGGGACTTTGCATTTGAAGTAAAAACCACACATAATGAAACCAAAGCATTTAAATGAAAATTATTGAGATTCTGTCCTGAACATTCAGTGGCAGAAAAGTGAATAACCTTTTAAATAACAAAAATGAATAATGGATTTTACATGACATCAACTGCAGATTCAAACTATAATCAATCTGTATCTATATTTCAATACTGAATTTGCATAGTGTTACAATGAATGATTGGTTATATAGTTTTCTTTAATCTTACTTAATCAAACCTAAAATGAATTAGCTAAGAATCTACTGAAGTAAAAAAAAAAAAGAAATGAAAAAGAACCATAACTTAAAACGAGAGATACAGATACTAAAAAATCATAAAGTATGCAAGCCTGTCAACACCGGTATGCTTGGTACAGACAATAAGCCGGCTGACTCTTTTGAGTAAAAATGTAGACTTTATGGTAGTATTATATATATGAATTATTATCATTATCTTTATTATTATTATTACTATTATTATTATCATTGGCCAAGTAATAAGTCCAGCAGGAAAAGTCAAGAACTATAAACAGATGGCTCCAGCAGGGAAATAACTTGCTCAGGAAAAGGAAAGAGAGAGGACAGAATAAAATAAAAAGGTTATGAAATGGTACAAGTCAGTATTGCAATACTGGCATTATTCCATCATAATTTCAAAATTTTGCATCAACGTTTGCTTAATGAAAATTTCTCTGTGGCTAGTTTAAGCTTCTGAAGCTCCATTGACTCAACAACATGGTTCGGCAATTCATTAACTGTAAACTCAGTAAGATGAATTTGAATTTAATTACTAGCTATGACATTTATCAAATTTCACATGTTATGCAAACACATAATGACAAAACACCAGAATCTACATATAAGGGAAATGCTTAAAGAAAAATATTTGTAACAAACAGATGTGAACTAATTCATGTTATGACAGTTGGATAGAATAGCTCATATGCCATGTAAGATAGGAATCTGAAAACAATGGCAAAAATAGGCCATTCTTTTGGAAATATTAAAACATATTCTCAACCATTTGCAAAACAATATAAAAAAAATCATGCAAATAATACTAGTATAGTACATAATCAAATATATTATACAACAATGAAAGGAAACAAAATTAATGGTGGCAATCATAACACCAGCAATAAATATTTTCATTTAAATGAATATATTCATCACTGAAGGAAGTCTGAAGCTTATAAAATTACAGAATAAAACTTAAATAATATTAGGCTACCTGTCATATTCAGCATTGTCATGGTCACATCGCTCATCCTTGTGTTCCTTCCAGCTATCTCCATGTTTGCAAGTTGTCACGAGCACAATATCCCTCTCGTTGTGCAAATGATACAAACTATTTCGCGTCTCACTGCCTATTCCGTAGACGTACCGTTTTCCTTTAAAAGCAAGGAGATACTTTTTCGTGCCAGGAAATTTATTGGATTCTAGGTAGCCGTCATCGCCACCACGTTCCGGATGACTTTTATAAAAAAGAGGTAACGATATGTCGAACCCTGGTCTGAAATTTTCTAACGATATGCTAGCCTTAGCAAGAATGGCTTTGCCTACGTCAAAACCTAATTCTTCAGTGTAATCCGGCCATGTGCCAGAGTATAAATTAAATATTATGTGATTCTGACCATTATTCCACAACGGTAATCTCTGCACCCTCGAAGGCATATTACGTACAAAGTCTTTACTAAGGGTATCGCGATCTAAAGTATCCAAGCTTAGGACAAAAATACAGGCTTGACTAGGGTCTGATGTATGGTAGTTCGAGTCCTGTATTACATTGAGCACTTTCATGTAACTGCTACTCGGCGGAGCGTTATCATCCACAGGATAAACGTACACTTTAAAATCTTTATCACAGCGAGTAAAATCAAAACACGTCTCCATGCGACAATCCCTGTAGGATGTCGCTTCACCCTGCTCACCGTTTGTAGTCCTGCGGTTCCTAAGTGTAGGGTTAGGAGATATATCCTCGTCCTGAATTAAATCTGAGTCTTCGGAGTAACTGGATAACCGTTGATACCATTTACTCTGCTGTTGGATCTTGAAGTGATGGTAACCTATGTATCCCACAGAAAGGAATGCGCAGCAGCTAAATAAGAGCAAGTAACGTTTCTTGGCCTTCATGATGGCAAAACGTAATTTAAAAAAATCTACGGTTTTCTTAAAGAAATCACAGTGAGAAACGTCAACATGTCCTTGCAGTGGATCTCAACTACCATCGCGTTACACAGTGGTATGATCCAAAATAGAATGAGAATATCGTCGGATAACCGGCCAAAAGAGGTCACTTCAAACAAAAATGACTATAAATTGCACTCTTCTGCTTACCCTAAACACGATCACATTCTGGCAGTCATGCTATTTTTAACCGAATTAACTGGCTAGTAATGATATTCAAGGGCGTGGCTATATACACTCGTCATTCTAGGGTGCTGGGACTTCAACGTATGTTAAAATAATCCCATAAATCTCATTCCAGAATAAAAATGAAACATCAAGTGAGAGATCATAGATCACACTTCCACCCTTCTCGCTAGTCAAAACAACACTGAAATCAACAAACCTTTGGAATGTGGCGCCATCTCTTGGTTGAATCTCAAAGCCACTTTCACCCGTCTGGTGACGTCATGATTACAATAATGACATCATAAACTACCGTGACGTTCCTCGGGCAAGAGGCGACCTGGGGGCTCTATTACTGCTCATACAATTAGAAAGGATATTATACTCGCAGTTCCCTTTCTCTGTAATATTTCCATTTCATATATAATACCAAAATGGTCTGCAAACTTCAGGAATATCTGAGGAATGCGATGGAGTTATGACATGAGTAAAACAACTCGTTTTGGCGCCTTTTGTGCTCCTTTCCTTCTTTTCACTTTTTTTTTTTAGATTGTGCTATAGGCCATCCATATCCAACAGTGTTCTTGTCAGAAACTAATTATTGTATTACAGATTTAACCAATTAAATATATATATATATATATATATATATATATATATATATATATATATATATATATATATATATATATATATATATATATATATATATAATATATATATATATATATAATATATATATATATTATATATATATATTATATATATATATATATATATATATATATATATATATATATATATATATATATATATATATATATATATATATATATATATATATATATATATATATATATATATATATATATATATATATATATATATATATATATATATATATATATATATATATATATATATATATATATATATATATATATATATATATAAATATGTTTGTACTATTATAATAAACGAGGTTAACAATTAGAATGTATCACTGTTTAATCCATACTATGCATGTATGTGCTTCATAAATTTGTACAAACTTTTTCATTTCTTCTATTGTTTATTTTATACCATACTTGTTATGTCTGGGATATTGTAGAATTTTTTTTTCTTTTAACAATTTGAAAGAAGCGTGTTAAGGTGGATGGGTTTGTTAGTGATAAGTGATGAAAACTGTGTAGTTGCGAATCATTCAATGAGATTTTTATATGGAATTACTGTAGTCACCGTGGCTCAGGCGGCAGCATCCGCGACTCTGAGGCGTAAGGTCGAGGGTTCGCGCCCTGTCATGGTCTGTGAGGTTAGCAAGGGCATGCACTCAGGGTAAGGATTACATCTGCCAAAATGAGTCCTTAGCAAGAAGACAACCGTCCTAGCCCTTGGTAGAAAAGGGAGTCCGTGACGTAAAACCGGAACAAACGTATACCGTATACATCATTGCATGGAGTAGTCTGAACCTTAAGGTTCAGGAAGCTGTACTCGTTTATGTAAGCCAAAACTCATGAATAAAGACACACCTCTTCCTATAGAACATCATTATGTACCATGTTCATCTTGATAACAGGTATTATATTTGAGACCTCTTGTATCTTTGTGTGGTAGGCAAGAAGTATCCCTGACTCACATTGTTGTCAGAATATGTAGTACAGTACTGTTAGTTTATTCTAAGTTTATGTAGAATCCTAGAATAAATGATTTATTACGTCCACAAAAGAGGAAATCATGGTGTTATATATATTCATAAAATGTGATGATTTTGCTTTCTATGTCATATGCTAATTTAAAGAGCTTCACTATATAAAAAACAATAAAAAATATTCAAATATAGAAGCAATTAAGTATAGCAAAATAAAAATAAAAATTATAATCTCATGTGCATATCATGACCAGTTCAATGCAATACTTAAATTTTTAATCAGTGTAAAAAGGTATCATAAATTCCTACTCTCCAAGTTCCACTAGAAACTCAAGCAACTGATCTCAGTGTTTTACCATTTTAATAAGTTTCCCAGCATATTAAAGTGATCCAATTTCCCCATATAATTTGTAGGGGCCCTCACTTCATACATACAGTAAAAATGGTGTGGATGATAAGAGGTATGGGTCTAAAAAAAAAAAAAAACCACTTCCTAGTGTAAAAAACTTTTCGTTTACTAGAATTCATGTAATTTTCAAAAGAGTTTACACAGGTATATTCCAAATTACATTGCAAAGTGAAGCAAAAGAACTCAACCGGTCTATTTTAATTTTCTTTAAATTAAAACTTACCTTATTAAATAGAGATAGCTAGTTACCTAAATCTATTCATACCATTACTTCAGTTTCTTTTCCTTTTGATTTGCTCTTTGGTCTGCTAAGTAAAGACATTTCTTTTTTAAGAATAAGTTTCGCTGTCTTAGGACAGCTAAACCCACTGGAATTTTGCTTATTCCGAAATTCACCGCAGTATCATCGAGGTTAAAATACTCTACTCGGAAGGTGGCAGACAAACGACTGAGCTCACCACGTGGTGTTAGGAAGGACATCCATCCTTAATTCCCACAGCTCCAACCTGTCTTTATCCACCCTAATATTGGAGCTTAATAGTGAGACATAAAGCATAAAAAAATAAATTTCATTAAGGATTAGGTAAAATAGTAAAAATTAAATATACAAATGGTTCATATATTATACAGACAATCCTTAAAACTTGAATGCTTTTTATTTCAAAAAATATCATAGAAACATCTATAAAATGGATGCTTTTGACAAACATACACAGTAAATTACATTATATATGCAGAATAATCTTCTAATGAAAAACTATTTCAAAGCATATTTTTTTCATTTATCAAAGCCTTCCAGGCATAAAGTACAGATATTTCCATAGCAAAACATGTCCAGAAGTCAATAGTTATTATTAGCACAGAAGTGTTTTTACCGTATCTAAAAAGTTCTTAAGAAGCATATAAATTGAATTGGTGTCAAGACAAAATAGCGTGAGTCACAAAGCTCATATAATACAATACTCACAACCTTATCAAATTTCAAACGTTTGCCCGAATGAAGAAAAATTCCTTTACTGATTCTAATTCTGCATAACTATAAAATGAATTACTGTATATCCAGAACTCCCAAAACTAAACGATAAGTAAAACTGTCTCCTCTCAATTTACGATATTACATAATACTATATTATAATCATGCTCCTAAAGACAGCCTTGGCCATATAACTGTAAGAAATAAAAATATCTTGAAGACGTTGATGCATAAAACCTGATATTCAATTAAGAGATTATAAAGTAAACTTGCAAGAGCATTTTGATGAAATATACAAAGGATTAACCATTAATAAGAAATTTGTGACAATATATCAGTCACAATGCATAAAACACTAACAATACCTTATATCAAAGATTGGTATCATAATTACACAAATAAATACTGTATACCATATTATATACTTCCAATAAATATCTAAAGGAAACCACGTGGAGATCCCTTGGGAGAAATAAAATAACTGTAATGTGATTTCTCAGGAGTGAATTACTTTTGCCTAAATAAAAAATCATATACTATTTACCACGTAAAAATACGGAAATGTAAAGAAGGCCTAAATTAAAGATGCCTATTTGCACAAGGACAAATAAATGATACAGAATTTATATGAGAAGACCTATTTACGTGCATATACTGTATTTCACAATATATAAGTCCAACCCACAGAGACTGCTAAAATAGTACAAAAGAAGTCTGTTTCAAACTAACAAGTATTTTCATCACAGTCCCTAACATCAAAAGCTAGTTCCATTAACTCACACTTTCCTTTTACCACAAAATGAAAAACATCACATTTTGTTGCAGGAAGCAAATATGATATATCATTAAGATAAGGCATGAGAGAACGATGAATAATATTAGTGTGAGGTTGACTAAACGAGGAAAAAATAGAAGGTGATAACATAAAGGGACATATTTAACTTAGAGTGATATACAGGTATACTGTAAATATAAGTGACATCACTGAAATACATCATATCATTATGGTGCAAACAGGGAAAAACAGAGAAGTTTATGGTGTGACAACAGAAGGTATTTAAGCATGGTCTTGGATTCGTCTTTTATTTATGACAAAAGAAACGTATTAGTGTGATGAAATAAATACAGTACAATTAGAAAGGATGTGCAGTAATGAGATATTTCCTTTTAGGACTATAGAGAATGCATAATTTAAGAATAAAAAAAGAATAATAAATAAACAGCAAGTAATGTTACTGCATTGAGATAGATGCAATTACACATAAAGATTTTTTTTTTTTTTAGATTTTCCACCCACGGATGTGTGGAACGGGTCATGGAGGACCCATAGGGTGGTCGCCAACCGGCACAGGCCCCAACCCCCCACTCTGGTGTCCAGCCACAGCAGTAACCTCCCAGTAAACAGCTTAAACTCTCTTGCTTGGACGAGGCGCGATCCGTCGACCTCGCGAATGCGAGGCCAGCGCGTACCACTGTACTAGCCAGGGGCTACATAAAAGATGAAATACAAGAACACATCCCTATCAGAAAAGCAGCTCATTAAAATGCTGACATCTGTCCATGCTGTCAAAAACCTTAGAACATCTCTATTGTAAAAACCTATCTCACATTTTCAGAGATTATATAATTTTGAATTCACTGCAGAATCACATAAAATATTCTATACATGTACTCTAGTTTATTACAAGGCTACGTAATTTACAACAAATAATAATTCATGTCTATTGCAGATGCATTAGCCGCAACTAAATTTTTCCTTCTACGTCAGTTTGCTCTAGTAAGGAAAACTTGATTGGAAATATTTGCATCTTTATAGTTTATTCAATTAAAATTCATAATTTTTACTATTAAACACAGTCAAGCATAAACTAATAAAAGTAATGCAAGCTATTCTTATAACTTACTTCAAATGGCACACCAGATCGAGCTTTTACAATATCAATTATGATACAATAATTATACCTTTTATCTTATATACTAGTCGCTTAAGAAAACAAATAGTTAGTGTCAATTAGGAATATTAACTCCCCAAAAAGCCAAATGTAATTTAATATATAACTGAAAAGATAAAACCAAGTAAATTAATATTCAAATATATATGAAAAGAAAAATTTACAGTGTACATGACTTTTTAGTAACAATTAGCTGTCACTGAAAACAAAGTTAATAAACTTATTTAGCAAACTTACAAAAACGATGTGAAAACTTCTCATTACAATAAAATATTGATTTCCATTTATTTTTGAGATTTTATGATGTAAAAGAGTTAGCACAGAATATTATTACAGGATTAGGAAATTTTTCTTAGCAAATGAAGGGGTACCAACTACAGGAATTCCTCGCCTTACGTTGTTTCAAATTACGTGAGTTTCAACTCTACGGCAGTTTTTGTTAATAATAATAAGGAAAAATAAAATTTGACCAACTAAATTTATGCATCTTTAAGATGGTCAGCAAAATATATTAAACAGTCATAATGTGAATAATTAAAAAATAAACATGCACAAAATCACAAAATTAAAATGCTGAAATCTATATAATAACGAATAAAATACTTTAATGTTTAAATACTTTTAAAATACGGAGTGCCCATAGCTAAAGAGTTCCATTGCTTGATGGAACTGGTTCTTGGTTATGTCTCAACTGTAAACATCAACATGGATGTCAATGTAGTTTCAACCTTTTCCTCCAACTTCCATCTCTGCCCCATCAAGAACACCAATATCACCCAGCAAGTAATTTTTTTTTTCTCTTAATATCAGCATAATAATGGTATTACAGTACTTTGTTAAAGACACAAGTAAAAATATTGAGCTATAAAACAACTAATTGCATAAGTATGTTTTGGGGTTGCTTATAGAGGTTAGTAGGAGGTGTAGGTTATTTTCTAAAGGGCGTATTTAACTCAGATCGTGAGGCCTGCAACAAATTAGCAATGTGAGGCGAGGTATAACTGTATTCACATTTACCACCAAAAGCATACTATTAATAACATCTAAATATTTAAATGTGCAATAGGACATTCAAATGCAAAATGAAGTAATAAATATATATACAAATAGGGTATATATATATGCATTAAAATTTATAATCACATATGCTTCAATGTCAGAAAAATCCTTAGCACTGCAGCTTAGAAATTTCGAAATGTACGAATGTATAGTAAATCACATCCATACATCTCCAACAACCTGATGAAGTGAATTCCAAATAAAGCTGAGGTCACACTGGGTTTATCCATGAAAACAACAATCCGAAGGTTAATATGATGAATGGACTCCCATTCACTGCATGACATGGGAAATATTAAGCATGCAAACTGTCACATCTCATGATTACAAGGAATATTCCAAGCGTGACACCAGCTTCATTTAAAAACAAATAAAACAGACTGGCAAACCTTCATTATCACACAACAGTAAATTACGGTTTTAAAAAAGGCATCATGAAGCACCAGTACAAAATTGCAAGTATACAGGAAATCTATTTAAGTACCAAAGAGCAATTACTGCATACAGAAATGGTACATTATTCAGTTCTTCATTACATTATCTTGGAAATTTATTTCTAAACTCGGATCAGGTAAAGATTTGCGACTCCCAATACATTACAAAACGCGTACATCGTTAGGTTAGGTTAGCCTAATCTAACAATTTACAATATTATTTAATGTACTGTGGGTTGCTAATCTTTACCTGATCCCAAAAATTCCTTTATTTTAGCACTGAGCAAAACAGCATACATAATCTAAAGTTTCACTATAAAAACACCAACAAGCACAGTTGTAACTAAAGACAAATTATCTATGCAAATAAGTGAAATATCAGTTTTAATTACCAGCACCTACAACAACTGTAGAAATATTTCCAAATGATCTTATAATACCAGAGCTACAATACAAAAAACAAAACTGGATGAGATTTATATACTTTTTATTATAACTTTTATATTCAGGGTTTTGTTGTAGGACCAAATACCGTATGTGGCAAGTATAAGTTGTCTTATTTACTTGATTCTTTTACATTAATTCTTCCTTTTTTTTTCTCTCTAGTTACAACCTAGCTGATATGAGCATTTCACACTGATGAGTCTAAAGGTATTTGTATCAATCAGTGCTAAATGAAAACTCGTTCTCATACAAACCCATTCATATGTACGGCATATACATATAAATATATACATAGTATAGAGATTATCCCAATCTTGACCTATCCTATATCAAAATTTTGACTTAGTACTGTAAATGGCACACTGCCAACTTACAGTAAATCTCCACAAATCACCAACTGTTGCTACTTTACAGAACACTAAAAGGCATTGAAAGTAGTGCTGTTGTGAACAATATTCTTTCGACAAGATAATATTCTAAAAATTTTGCAGAAATAAAAAAAATAATGATAAAAATGGTAGTTCATTTATAAAAATACAAAGTCATATAAAAAGAGATATGGCCCCTTCCTTTCAATACTCCTCTTTAAAATGAATTTTTTCTTTAAATATTTATTGAGACTAAGAATGATCTCTTCATGTTTAATGGCTTTCATATCTGTAAAATATATTAAAAGCTAGAATGATTCACCGGATGAATCTAAGCCATTAAGGATGATAATGTGACATAATAGTCAAAACTTCATTCCACTAATTTTAACAGTACAGTTTAAGGTCATTCACTGGTTTATCAGCATCAGCTTCACCATAATCTGACTTTCAATACATACACCCTTCCTTTCATGTGCATATTTTTATGTGGTAAAACAAGAATATACATGTGGTTACGACACATAACCACCCAATATTGACAGAATACAATTGAAAGAATTCTATCAAGATTGCCTCTAGGTAATAACCAATTCTGAACTGGATTTCTAGTAAGAAGAATAATTAAGAATAATCAATATACTTTGGTACACACAGGTATGTAAGTTATTCAAAGTGCTAATACACATAAAAATATATAAAATTACTGTTTTAACTGAGAACTTGCTGACTCTATTCATATTTAAGCAGTGCCTTGATGGTGGAAAGAATAGGAAGCCAAACTTTTATTCCCTGTATATTGCTAAGAGTCAGCTACAAAGGAACAGGGAAGCAAAAGATTGGAAATCCTATCCTAACAATATTTCCTTTTTCTTGGCACTGAACATATAAGGGGCGAGGAAGGGGAAGGTATGATGATGCCTTCGTTTATTCAATTTCTAGTCTGTTGGGGCCTCCCTGCTCGCTTCTGCAGTATATAGAATAATGTGGAAACAAAAATTTAATACTGACTTTATCAGATTTAACAAGAACTTAAAATCTTTTAAGGATATGCTGGGCTTAAAAAATCTTTGTCCGGATAGGTTAGGGCCAAATTTATTGCAATTAAGTTACATTCCATTCAAACTGCTACAAACATACTATGAAAAAAATATTTATTTTCTTTGTATGCTTAGGTCAACCTCCTTCAGTAATAAAATACAAGCATAAAACCCTATACCTTTCACAGATTTCTAAGTCTCTTGGTGTATGATATGTTTCATAATAACTCGCAAATGGTTTCAGAAATCCCAACTTTAAAAGTTGCTTCTGAACTTTAGAGGACATTGGTAATTTCAAATTTTCATTTGTATAAATGGTCTACATGCAGTTGCATTAGACAGGTATTAAGACACAAGCTCAAATTCATATCATATGTCACTGTAATAATAATAATAAAACCTTTATTTCCATTACAATACAATGGGTATTTGTCAGCTGGGGCAAGCCCCAACCCCCCCACTGTGGTGCCCAACCACAGCAGTACCTGCCAGTAAACAGCTTAAACTCTCGGTCTTGGACGGGAACCGATCTTTTGACCTGATGAATGCGAAGCCAGAGCGTTACCACTGTACTAGCCAGCAGGCTAGTACATTTTTAGGGTACAAATTTCTAATCCTAACAAAGTTTCAGTGTGCTTAGTAATTTCCATTTAATCAATTTTATTTTCCCAGAAACTAAAAATCCTCAGCACCCTTTTATTTGTCTTCTTTTTCTCGTTAAGTTTTATGTTTTACTGCTTATCTTTCTTAAACTAGCTATACATAGTGTAGATATAACGATGATAAAAATCATGTTACTACAACAGTAATGCATCAGTAACTTTAGATAAGGGACAGGTCAGCAACACAGCAAGATGGCCATACATATCAGAAAGCTGGAGCGTCATTCTTTAATTTTCATGGCAAGAAAGCCTTAGAGATATCAGAATACAAACATAAATAAGAAAAGCTTATAAAAGACCATTTAACTGACTCCAGAGCTGCAATATAGACATTTCTGTGTAAGGTCTTTTCATGTTCAGAGAGAGTTTATTTCTATTAATATCAGTAAATTCATACACCCCTTTCTTCCTTTAATTTTATCAAACTCTGAGCTCTTGTAGCAAGACTTTATTATTGGTGGCAAATGGCAACGCTCGCGACTTTGAATCGTCAGGCCGAGGGTTAGTGGAACGACACAGTCCGAGGTTAGAAAGGGAATTCACTCAGGTTAAAGGTCACACTTGCTAAAATCAAAGTCTCTCGCAAGAAAGCATTGTCCTAGCCCATAGTAGAAAAGGGAGTCAGTGACGTAAAACTGATTGTCACTTTCATCATAATAACAAATTATAGTTTGCAAAAGCCATGATCAGAATATTCAGTATAAAATAACAACAGCAAACCTCACATTGCCATGTAATGGGAAATTAACTGTTCAAAGAGACATTGAGTATGAGTTTGGCAACAGAACAGTTTCTAAAAATTCTGACATGATTTCGGTTACTATAAAAGAACACATTTTTTGAACGAACTCAAATAACATATTTAGAACTTTACTAATTGTTCCCTTCTAGGCTACCAATAAGTAAGACATATTTTATACTGACTAATGGAAATAAAGTTTCTTCATGACAATTATATCTCTGCTAATATATATTTAATGTACATTCCGGCAGATATTTATGACAACTACTTAATCTCACAATAGTCAATTATCCTTCATTATTCACTTTATATAACTTTTAACCACGTAAATAAGTAATGTAGTAACTACAGTATGTACTTTATTAAGCAATATAACTGTAGTCAAAGCTGTTGACACCCATATTTAAAAAGTGTTACTTTTTTAAAACTTCACGACTAATATAAAAGTTTAAACAAAATAAGCAAAGAATCACGTTAATAAATAAAGAAAAAAAAAGTATTTCTTGTCAAGAAAAACAGTATGTATTACCAAAATATCTGATCTAAATGAAGTAAAATTAATGTTAACATCCATTTTACAATAATTAAAATAATATTTTCTCACAAAACTAAAGCAATCCAATCTCTACTCCATCCCTTCATGATTCTAAGTAGTTTTATACCTATATACAGTAAATAAATTTTCTTACCTATGGAGCTAATTCTGATAAGGATTTATGCATTTCCAAATTTTATCAACATTAATCTGTCATATCATTAGATAATCTGGATGGAATGCAATTGAGATGTGCCAAAATGAAAATATCTTAACATTTATTAATATAAAAACATTCAGAGTACACCCAAATAAACATTCATTGTTCACATACACTCACAGTTCTCACTTGGCCTACACAGCATCCATCCAAGATGCTTTAACAGATTTCTTTGACAACCAATGACCTCGACTTGCCATTATGCCAGTCGAATACTCCTGACGTCTGTCGAGGAACTTACGAATTTCAGACACAACCAGTACGGTCGACGTTAAACACACTAAATACAGCCAGTCAGTTATGTGAAGAGCTTCAGTCTGAAACACCCACTGAAGGAACGGCAAATACACAACGCACATTAAACATCCCACAGTGGCCGTTAACGCAACAAACAGATACCAGTTAGATGTGACACCAATTTCTAGTACAGACTTGGAATCAGATCGGCAGGACATGGCATTGAACATGTCATACATTACAAAACAGGCAAAAGTCATAGTTGTGTCTCGAGCAGTAACAACGCCATCACTCATTTCAGATCTGGAGGAAAGAAATGCACTTTATGTGTATAAAAGGGGAAACATATAAATATTTTTAGTAAAAAAAATTTATGTAGGTAATAATCTAAACTGTGATTCTAATTTAATTGTTTCAACTCATACAGCAGTTCAACTGCATAATAACATTCACACACACAAATACAAATAAATGAAAGTATTTGCAGTGAAATTGCAGCATGAATTTACTGATTCCATTAAGTTTTATAGAAAAAAGGAGTCACATGACTTACACAGAGTTTTAAAAATTACTTACTCTGTTTAATTATAAAATTTAAGTTTTTGGAGCAACTTCTAAGATTTACATTGACTGAAGCTTTTTTATTTGTTGCAATATAAAAACTGCATTAATTTCACTCCTAATAGTTATATGATTAAAAAAATTCATTGAAATGTTTAAGATATCTAATTGGAAGAGCATAGGTAGTACAGCAGGTATCATGTAAAAATAAAAACAACTAAGGGCTATCTATACTCAAAGAAACATCTTGAGAAGAAGATATGACCCGCTAAGGATGTCAATGGCTCTTGGTTATGGTCATTTAGTCTGACAGAGAAATATGGCCATAGACAGAAAATAACAATGAAATATGAGTAATTCACTCATGTGTGAAATAAAGGAAACCTATCCTATATCTATGAAGAAAAAATAGAGTAGTCACAGCTTACCTGAATACCCAGAGTGTTCCACATATAATAACAACAGCAGATATGACACAGTTTCTAATCAATTTGGGGGTGATAAGGTCCTTTCTGGTGTCTCTTGGAGGTTGAACTTTAACATCATCATCAATGGGTTCCATTCCCAAAGTGAGGGCAGGGGGACCATCCATGATGACATTGATAAGTAAAATCTAATAAACAGAGGAACAATTAAAATTTCTGTACAAAAAGTATCTTTATACATATAAAAATATAACATGCAAACAGCAGTTTTTTTAAGATAAAAAGAGACTTGCAAGTAAAATACTATTAACTCTGAAGCCTTTTATATCTTACCTGCATAGGGTTGAGAGGACTAGGCAATCCAAATAACGTAGAGAGAGCAATAAGACTGAGAGCTACTAGACTAGTACTCACTTGAAACGTGACAAAATTTGTTATATTGTGAAATATACACTTCCCTTCTTCAATGGCTGACCTGTGGCAACAAAGAAGAGAAAAAACACATGAGTAAACTTTATACAAACTTTAGAGAATAGTACTAACAGCAAAAATATCAATCATACTAAACTTAAATGAATTGAATATTCATATACTTACAAAATAGTCCTAAAATTATCATCGTTAAGTATCATGTCGGCAGCTTCTTTACTCACAGCTGAACCCATTTTACCCATAGATATACCTATATTGGCTCGTTTAAGAGCAACAACATCGTTTACTCCATCACCTGTCATACCTACTATTTCATCACAATCTTGTAAGGCCTGTAAAAAACAAGAGGAAACTCTGAATAATATGCAAAGATAATATAAATCATTGCGATATATACTAGTAATCACACAGGCATTATGGTCAACATACCTAGTATATTTCATTTAAATTTTTTTATATAAAAAAGTCGGAATGTATATAAGATTACGGCAAAATTGCCTAAATTATTAATGATACCAACTTTAACAATACGTAGTTTGTGTCTGGGTGACACTCTGTAGAACACTGTAGCTTCACGGATAATATTCAAAAGCACTCTCTCATCCATATTATCAAGCTGGTCTCCAGAAAAAACGGTTCCAGGTCGTACCTGAAAAATAAAATATACAAAATTCTTTTCTATACACCAAACTCTCTCCTGTCAGTCAATAGGGAAGCCATTTCGAATGATACACACAAGTAACTATGAAAAAACAAAACATATATCCCAAGTCAATTTCATTTTATCACTGTCAAATTAATGCTCTGTCATAAATGTTGAACAATACCATGGTCACGCACCAGCAAATTCCAAAACCAAGACTCAAGCTATCTAGGTTTATTTTGGTACCCTCATTTGACCTAGGTATTACTCAGTGATATGGAAGTCAGAGTACAGTACTTTTTTCCACAGTTTTTTATTTGTTTTCGTTTATATTATTCACGACTATCTTGTATCGTTCCTTTTATGTATCCTTACTGCAAATTCTCAGAAAGTGGCACTGCTAAGAACAAACGATAATATATATTTCAAGTCAAATAATGAGGATTTTCCCCCTGTTATTTGAAAACGTAATGCAGCTCTTTCATATCTGTATTGATATTCCAGATTTGCAGAATATCATAGCCTTGTATACCATCATTACTATAATACAGAGTGTCTTATCTTTGTAAGATTTGTGTGATGAGTTCAAGTCATGTATGATTATTCATATGAGAGTAAATAAATGTTGAACATAATTATATTAAGACTACAAGGTATTTTTTTAAATAATGTGCAATTTTTACACATTGGTGGAGCAGTACAAGGCTGTGATATTATAGGGTCTTAATAAGAATAGCAATAATTTTCAAGTATACATTTCTGTGGAACACTGTGTAAAGGCAAGATTTTTTTGCTTATCAAAAGTGTCTCATTTTTACAATGGAAAACAAGAAAAAGTTATTCTGTGTATGTGTTACGGTGAAAATTATTCATCCAAATCAGGTGACAAGTGATGTTAGTGGATTCATCAAGAAAGTCGTCTAATGTCTTTACTAATAGTAGATAAAAGTCCCCTTACGACAGAAGTAGCTTTCTCAGCCTTTCACTCCTCTCTTGAGAAATCTTATGGAGTATCTATAAACAAATAAGTTGAAAGGATATAAATCTCTAACATTCCAGGTCCTCTCATTCCTGTTCCTAGAAAATTTATATACAGGGTGGATTATACTGACTCTCTCAGCCTCTATGAAATATATTTATTGATCCTGTTTAAGATGACTGTAGTTAACTATAGGCAAAATATCTTTCGCTGACGTTTGTACTGCTGTCCTTCTCTATAAGCAAAGGACATATATTAGGTAGCTCATATACACTGCAGATTCCAAGTATATTTTGTTCCTAACCCAGAGAATCCTTTGCATTGCTTCTAGTCATATATTTAAGACTAACCAGTGCATCTAGGACAAGCCCTCATTTCCTGAAAGTGGTTCTCACTGTACATTGCTCTGATGGCAACTGGGTCTTTTCTACCTAGCTGACCGGCTAGTAAGATAATGCTTTTCTTTGAGTATGATGTGAGGACGATGTCTTGAAAGTGTAATTTTTACTTGTCTATTTCTGCAACATCTCATTTAATGAGATAATTTCCAGCAAAATTAAATCCTTTAGGAGAAAACTATTTCAATATTGCCTTAAACCATATGAAAAGGTATCCATGTGTTCCTCAAGTAATGACACATCTAAGTGTCTTTGCTCTTCATAATGTTAATATGACTGCTTTTTCTTTTTGGCTCTAAGTGATAAAATTTCTTTCCCTCTTATCTCTATTTTACTTGTGATGTGTTACTTATGTATGTCTGAGCAAAGGCATACTACCAATGAATGATCTAAGAAATTTGAGGATGGATTAATATTAATATTTCTCCTGCCATGCACTACCTACCGATCAATCTCATAACATTCCAGTATCTGAGCTTAATGTTACTAAGTCTATTTGGGAGGATACTGTTAATGGACAGCTTGAGAGCAACAATCAATTATATGAAAGGCTGTTGAATTCTGTTTGTGTGGACATCCAAGTAATTGAGAAATTCTCTTTTCCATGACCATCTTCAAAGCTTAAAGGAATGTCATCAGTTCAAGGTTTATTAGGATTTGTATGAATTGATTCTTAAGCTTTAACTAATTAGAGGGTCAATATCGTACAAGTGTTGCGTAATTTTCAAGCCAAAAGCATCAAAATTTCATTCAGGAGCTAGAGGAACGGTTGCAGAGTAAAAATTCTTAGCATCAATATATATACATATCAACATACCAGAATAAGGGGACACCGATAATTCTCCAATTTAAATGAGTGGGGTTTCCCATGAAACCTTGGCCCACCTTAAAAGCAAAAGCTACAAATCATAAATTGGTGTAACTCATTTTGATAGCACATCAATACTTACCTGAAGCCCTACGGCCTGAGCAATTGCACACGCGGTCTCCTGAGCATCACCTGTGACCATTTTCACATTGACACCTGTTGACTGCAATGTGGTCACAGAAGGTCGGGCTTCTTCTCTTGGAGGATCCATGATCGCTACCATGCCCATGTAACTTAACTCCGAGAACGATGGTCCACGAGCAAGCGCAACAACTTGGGAAATAAATAACTCACTGATAAGCATATACAATATGTTGAGACTAGATTAAGTAGATTTATGAACACCAGCAAGCATAAGATAAAATTGTATTCCAAAAAACAGTTACTGCAATGGTTTAATTTGCTTCTACAAATGTAGTTCTTGACCTATAAACATCTAACTAAACAATCACCAACTTTTATACATTTTACATATGCAGTAAACCAATTTTAATAAAACTTCCTAAGTTTATGATCTGCTTAAAAATTACTGATAAAACATGATTACAATTCCTTATTCTGTCAATACCATACCATTAAAATAGGTCCCACAGTAAAGGGATGCTTCAGTATTATAATTACAAATGATTAAAGAAATCCCTCTACAAAGAGTGTCTCTGGGAAGCAGATGCATCCATCTAAGACATAAAATAATGGAAAACAAGACTTCTTATCTGTGACTCAACGACGGTATAAAACTTTATTTAATCATAAGCATATCTGCTATGATAATGTTGTCTTCAGACACTGCAATTAATATTCATTAAGGAACATGTGCAACACAGCAACACAGTACCATATGAAGATTTGAAAAATTATACATAACATCAAGTCTGCCACCATACTGACTTAGCCACTATAGCAAATAAAAATCTGCATATCATAGCACAGCTAGAACAAGGTAGCATTTTTTCTGTCATTCTCATGTCAACCTGTTATCTATTTACTACCTACCTCTAAGACCTTGTCTGCCTTTATCCAGACTCCATGCCATAATCTGTTGATGCTTTTCTTGTGAGATAGGAAGCGTGGCCATGTTCTGCTGATAATGCGAAGAGGACTGTAATATGGATTCTACAGCCCCTTTGACAAGCCATTCAACCTCTCCTGTCTGTATGTAAAATAAATTAAATGTATTTAATAGGCAGCATTCTAAACTATACATCAAGAATAGAATTCAAAAGATAACTATGTAAAGAGTACATTGGTAATTAGTTTAAAAACTAATGTAGTAACAGTTGATTTTATTAAGGAATGATTTATTTAGCAATATTTTTATAGAAAAAGATAAAAGCTAATCGAAATGGAACATTTGTGTAACACTAAGCAGAGCTATTCCCAACATCAATTAATTTATCAATTACAACATGCCAAGAAACCAAATATATAGAAGGCATATGAGAATAATTTTGATACACATACATCTTTTCAAATTTATTTGATGGTAAAAAAATTAAATCATATTACCTAAGTTCAATGCCTCCTTCAGCGCATGTACAAATTCTATATTTAAAATGGAATAAATGAACTATTTATACTTACCCTTTTGTTTTTAACTTTCAATGACATAGTTTTTGTATCCGACTTGAAGGGCATTTCCTCTAATCTGAGGTATTTATCCTTTACATTGTAAATACCATGCTGTAAAAAAAAAAATATGCATGTACAATAACTCAAAATAATTACATAAGTATAAATTCTCTTGCTACAGTTGTGGACACCTTGCTAGCTTCTGCAAAACGAAGTGTCTTGCTTGGATATTAATACAGTGCACTATTTCATATGGAAACTTTGCCAGATTGATAAAAACAAATTTCTTCAACTTGATCACTGACAAGTAAATAAATTTTTGCATCTCATGTAATTGTCAATTAAATAGTACTCCGTATGTGAAAGATATATATTAATTCATATTATTACTTCATTTCTTTTAGACTAAGATGGTATGGTCATGTCGTTAGGAGGGATGAACAGTATGTTGGGAGGAGGGTGATGGAAATGGATATACAGGGTAGGAGAAGGAGAGGGAAACCAAAGCGTAGGTGGATGGATTGCATCAATGACGACCTGAGGTCTAAAGATTTGTTGGGTGATGAGGTATGGGACAGAAACAAGTGGAGAAGGCTGGCCAGAAACATCGACCCCACATAAAAGTGGGAAAAGATGTAGACAAAGAAGAAGAAGAAAAGATTACTTCATTTCTTTTGAGATAAATGTTGCTACATATTAATTGAAACTACTTAATAACTTAACCAGGGTTAATGGAGTGATACAACTGTCAAAGGGTACCCTAAGCGTCATAGAAGATGATTGAAAGAGATATATAAGTTTGAAACAGATACTACAACTGTTCCAAAAATAATATTTGCAGTAGAACAGAGGTATTGGCTTCTGGATATATATTAATGGAGTCTAGAGAAATGGGGAGAAGCATGGAATTAAAACTGCTACTAAAGGAGCTACACATTAATTTAAGAAAATAATTTACATCTTTACTAGCCTGGCTGTGTCCACCCTCATTCGAATGAGGCTTATCAGTGGCATATGTAACGGCAAACAACACCACCATTGTATTCTTTTAGGAGTATACAGCATTCCAAAGTTATGGAAAACCCTGATTTTTCAAAAACTATGCAGCCTTAATTATAATATTGCAATATCCAGTAATCTCGAAGAATGCACAATAAAGAATACTGATATGTAGGACAAGAGATATCTAAAGAAAGGATTTGTGAGGTAAGACACAGCCACTGTGGAAAACTCAAAAGATGTGCGGGAACAGGAAAGCTTTACGTGGAGAATGAGTAACAAAATTGGCTACACGGATTTGGATATCAAAAGGATGAACAATGAGAGATTGGTCAAAATGATAAAGGGAGCAAGCTCAAAAGGTTTTCGATATAGAGGTAGGCAAAAAAGTACAAGAAGGGACAGAGATAGTGAGACCTCGTCCAGAGACCCCGACAGACATTAATATAAAGACAAGATCATAGTAACCAAAAAACAAGTTTGGGACTGTAATTAGATGATATACAGACTTTAATCAAGTTCACTCAATAAGATGTGTAACTGAATGACAGTGAGCTAATAAAGATTACAACGTTGTTAGAGATTAGCTTTATCATTCCTATACCTTTATTTTTCTTTGGTTGCTGCCACTGTGCAGAAGGTGCGGTAAAAAGGAATTGAGTAGTAGAGTAGAATTTCAAAAATAAAAAGACTTATATTGCTTACAAAAGGACAGTAAATATTTTCAATTTTATGCAACTCAGTGAATATGCTACCAAATATAATGATATAAGGATGCTGCATCTTTCTTGAAAAAGTAAAAACCATTAAAAAACTAAAAGATGTAATAAAAACAAAGAAGCTACTAACAGACAGTGCCAAAACAACATTTTCCTACCTGAAATTTATTTTACTAATAAAAATAATATGAAAGAGATTATGCAACAACGTTGTGAAACAATGGGATTTTTACCCCAGTTTACGTTTAGGTCATGACAAAGGTGTGCAATGTCATCCTCAAACAGACGTAATGACAAAAGAGGAGGCAAGAAAAATGAATCAACAACAAGAAGAAATAGTTGGCAGGAAATGGAAACTAAGCAAGTTATTGTTCATGACCAAACATAACTTGGAGGAGAAAATGCAAAAGGTGATGTTTGAGGGAGCATATCTGGGGAGAATCCTTAAAGCATATGTAGGAATGAGTAGAGTATACATTGGGATGAAGTAGAGGTGGGTAAGTTGGCAAAATGGAGATAAACTGCAAGGCATAGCCCTTGGGAAAGAAGCCATGATCAGGTACTATGAATAGATTTAAAAGCATGTCAGTTACATGATGGAGATAGACCAACTGTCGGAAAATAAGGTAAAGCTCTTTAGTAATAATAATAATAATAATAATAATAATAAACTTTATTTCCATTTTACAATGGGTATTCGTCAGCCAGGACAAGCCCCAACCCCCCACTGTGCTGTCCACCCACAGCAGTTCCTGCCAGTAAACAGCTTAAACTCTCGGTCTTGGACGGGGACCGATCTTTCGACCTCGTGAATGCGAAGCCAGCGCGTTACCACTGTACTAGCCAGCACTAAGTAGACTCTACGGAAGAGGAGGACGTTTTGAAAGTTCACTAGGACTAGAGTATTGTGTCTGAAAACAGTTTATCCATAAGTTTAGACGAGACAATTACATTTTGAATGTTGATGGGAAAGAAATAGAAGAGTTGGATATGAATCTCTAAGAGAAACTTGAGAATCAAATAGTTTCTCGGGTTATATTTGGGAGACTAAGGGGGAACCAATATTTTCAGTTTGAACACATGGAAAGGATGGATATCAGGAAATTGATGAAGATTGGAAAGAAAAAAGGGAAACACATATATTCAGTTTGGACACATAAAAAGTATGGATATTAGAAAATTGGTGGAGAAGATTTAGAGTGATTTTATCACTGAAGCCCCCAAAAAGGTAATGGAGAATGGAAATAAGAAGGCTTTGTCTAGCAGAAGCTTTGGTAGCCTAGGGTGAATGACATGCAAGGGATAAAATATGGTGGCCATGATGAGGATAAGGATTAGGTAATGGCTTGGTGATGTTAACTGTTTACCATATGTAGAAAGTAAAAGCTTATGTAAGTGACTGGAAACCGAAAATGGGAGTATTTTTTGGTTCTTGTTCCTCGTTTTAAAGAACTAATGTGTAAGAAAGAGAGAGAGAGAGAGAGAGAGAGAGAGAGAGAGAGAGAGAGAGAGAGAGAGAGAGAGAGAGAGAGAGAGAGAGAGAGAGAGAGAGAGAGAGAGAGAGAGAGAGAGAGAGAGAGAGAGAGAGAGAGAGAGATGAGAGAGAGAGAGAGAGATGAGAGAGAGAGAGAGAGAGAGAGAGAGAGAGAGAGAGAGAGAGAGAGAGAGAGAGAGAGAGAGAGAGAGAGAGGAGAGAGAGAGAGAGAGATGAGAGAGAGAGAGGAGAGAGAGAGAGAGAGAGAGAGAGAGAGAGAGAGAGAGAGAGAGAGAGAGAGAGAGAGAGAGAGAGAGAGAGAGAGAGAGAGAGAGAGAGAGAGAGAGAGAGGAGAGAGAGAGAGAGAGAGAGAGAGAGAGAGAGAGAGAGAGAGAGAGAGAGAGAGAGAGAGAGAGAGAGAGAGAGAGAGAGAGAGAGAGAGAGAGAGAGAGAGAGAGAGAGAGAGAGAGAGAGAGAGAGAGAGAGAGGAGAGAGAGAGAGAGAGAGAGAGAGAGAGAGAGAGAGAGAGAGAGAGAGAGAGAGAGAGAGAGAGAGAGAGAGAGAGAGAGAGAGAGAGAGAGAGAGAGAGAGATTTTTTTTAATTTTTTTTACCTTGATGGCTGCAGCAAGAATGCCCCTTCAGTGGGTTGCCCTTGCAGCTGTCCATTAACTATTAAAGCATTATTGCACACAGCACCTGTGTTAAAAAGCAATTTCAGTAATTCATAGCACCTCAGAGGCGTACTAAATTAATCATATATTAAAAATACAAAAACATCCTTTACTTTTATGAAACTGCTATAAGCTCTTGTATATCTTGATAATATAAGTTTATATGATTGGACATGATCGAAAATAATGAAACTTCTCAATATGTAAACTGGTCAACCTAGAGAAATGCTTTACAGTTCTTCACCATATATGTCATGCCACTTTATGTTTCAAAATTATTGATGCTATGCCTACCAGCTTCTAATAGCTTAGTGACAGCTTCATTAGCAAGCTCTGAAAATCCTCCATCAAAGATCACTTGTCCGTCAGCAGAATAACCCACACCAGTAACATGACACTCGTCACCTTCAGAAGTCACAATATTAGTTACTGTCATTTCATTCTGAAAGAAAATTGAAAACACACTGATATTTAAAGGCACATAGCTTTCACCTCACAAACTGCACGAAAAAACTAAGTATAATAGGTAACATGAATACAAAGGGATAATAAAACACTATA
Source organism: Halocaridina rubra (assembly GCA_037179515.1). Lineage (NCBI taxonomy): Eukaryota > Metazoa > Arthropoda > Malacostraca > Decapoda > Atyidae > Halocaridina > Halocaridina rubra. The sequence continues at coordinate 65,627 of JAXCGZ010002189.1, forward strand.
AAAACAAACAAAACATTATACTTTTATAAAAAAAAAGTATTGTGTTATGAGATTATAATCAAAATTGATATTGTATTTCAGGAATTAAACTACAGAATATCATTGTGATACCCAATTCGGTAATTATGAAAGTGTTAATTAACAGATACTATATTTGTGAATACGTAATATGCGGATATGGTGAATTTGGAGTGTACATTTTATACAATAATCACCTTTGTGAGAGTTCCTGTTTTATCTGAACAAACTGTTGTCACACAACCAAGTGTTTCAACTGTGTGTAAGCCCTTTACAAGAGCAGAGCGAAGGGCCATTCGGCGAATACCGAGACATAACGTCATTGTTACAACTATTGGCAGACCTTCAGGGATGGCAGCTACAGCTAAGCTCACAGCTATATTAAAAATCTGTTTCAAGGAAAATAGAAAAAAATCATATTATAGTAATAACTATTCAAAAGATGTACAGTTTGGAAAACTGGAGAAAGCAAACATTTATAGAATTGAGTAACATATAAAGTAGCATACACTAAATAGAATGGGTATAACGCAAGCAACGAGAGTTATTTACATTTCGTATATCATATTTTTCCAGGTCATTTAAGATAGTATATGGAAGACCTTTTAAAAAAGTACTTAAGAATAGGATGATAATAATATCTCCTTTTTAACTGCTTGCAGACTTACCTTATGCATAGGTATGCCTTGATACAATCCTAAAAGGAATACAACTCCTATAAATCCAAATGAAAAAATGGATAATTTCTTTGCTAGCTCATCCATATTCTTTTGTAAGGGAGTTCTTGGGGCCTCTTCCTCTTGCATCATGCGAAATAATTCACCAAACTGCGATTTTTCTCCAGTACTGATGACAATACCTTTACCACGGCCAGTGCGTACAAATGTCCCCATGTAAGCGATGTTCCCAATGCTTCCAGAGGTTCCATAGGTACTTGTCGATATTATCCCACAATGCTATAATATAAATTATAAATCTTTATACCTACACTCCGTTACAGAATAAATATATATATATATATAAATATATATATATATATATATATATATATATATATATATATATATATATATATATATATATATATATATATATATATATATATATATATATATATATATATATATATATATATATATATATATATATATATATATATATATATATATATATATATATATATATATATTGAGAAATGCTGGCCTAAGTAGTGGAAATACTGTACTGCATACAAACAAATATGATACAACATAGCGTAAATAGTAACTCTGAAATAATAATAATAATAATAATAATAATAATAATAATAATAATAATGAGTTTACAAGTAAAGGGAGAATTACATTTAAAAAAATAATAATTTTAACATTACATTTATAAATTGTAAACTTTTATGTAAATCCTCTGCAAGTATATAAAGCGCAGTATCAATTAGGGAGAATATAATACACTTCAGTTCACCAATAAAGGGCAATGTCTAGGAGAATTATTGAGAGTTAGCAATATTTTATGGGCATGCATTCACATTTTCCAAGCAGTACCTTCCACGTGAGAATGATATCTTGAAAGGGCAGTTGGGCCATCATGATATTTATTGTTGCTATATAAGGCATGCAGTGGATGTTGTTAATTTATAAAAAGCCATGAGGTTTTCAGTATCATATCACAAACTATCAAGCCAGAACTGGCCTATTCATGGATAAAGGTATTCTAAGGCTTGCATTTCTAATACAGAGAGCTTTCATCCATCAAGATTCTGCTATGGTAGATAAGTACTTTCCACAAGGAGTTCATTCAAATATTGTTATTTAAAGGTCTTGAACCAGCAAGAACTAGCATAAAGTTCCTCACAGCAATCAGGATCTGAAGTGGCAGCATCTTTGTCGTAGGTCCACCTTCAAGAGCTGCATCAAGAGGAGCAATAAAAGAGGCCCAACTGTCACAATCAACCCTTGCCCATCATGGGGCATGAGAACCTGAGAAGGGCTTTGGTAATCTAAGTGATTACCTCATCTTTCAACACATTACACACACACTAACACAATTTTCTCTACACCGAGAAATGACTCTCCAGCGGCTATTTCTCGATGACTCCTTCAAGCCAAAGGCATTGGTAGCAATGCTGGAAACACATTATGGAAGACTGCACTGCACACAACCACAGGCACCACCAAAACTTCATACATGCCCTGAGGTATCTAGGGGAAAGCTCAGGATCGATAGCGATCAACCTTAGCAACTCAGGGCTATCTGGCCAGGCAGCAAAGGGAACAACAACAACAAAAACAACAACATTGCAATCACGTCCAGAATTTCCTTTGAGCATATCAATATGCCCTTATTTTTAACTGAAATCATAATGGTGCTAAGTGTAGGTTTGCATTTGGGTTGAGGCGTAACTATCAGTCATAGTGATAACTGTATCAGATATGGGTCCCTCTCACTTTTTCATTAATCTTGTAGCTTTTAATGATGCAGATCCTTTTACAGCCATGCAAAACTGTTCCATATAACAAAGGATGGTCATGATAACTGAGTAGGAAAGTGTCGTTGCTAAGCAATTTTCATTTCTCAAAAAAAGGAGAACTATCACAGGTTTGGGAGTACATGGGACCCATGAGGTATGAGATATCACTGAATACATAGTAAAGCAAAGTGCAGGTATTGACACATGCTAACCAGCTTGAAAAACATTGAACACAAAAAAAACAAGGCTGATACGCAACAAAGTTCAATTCAAAGTGATTAACAGAAAAAAATTTACTTAGAAATTGTAAATATCAAAACATAAAAATATAAAGTATATCATACATAAGTTTATCAAAGCTTTTAAGTAAATATCTATACAGTATTATATCGTTACATATACTATATTATCATTCAACTTGTAATGTATTGGAGGTCATATTTTCTATGAATGTTTTTCTCAAACCTGTGACATCTAGTGCAGCCTATTTGGCAATCTGAACTTTTAATATATGGTACTCTATGATAGCAGACACATATCAAATCAGATGTTTTGCAAAAGGACATTAGCGATGCAAAATTATAAATACTTATGAGATAATTTCAGTGATTTGCATTTAAGTAAGACAGTAAACAGTACTGCAAATAAGGCACTTCAAATTTCATAACAAAATAAGTTCTGTTACTGATATTCTAAAATGCATTTAACCATAATCAAATCCATTACCTCCAAAGCTCTTTAAGTATATTACCAAATAATACAAAAAATCGCAATCACAGATTATCTGGCAATTTCTGATTAACATTGCACACACTTACTTTAGAGGCTGGCTCTGTCTCCCCTGTGAAGCTAGATTCATCAATAGTAAGATCTAATGCTTCAAACAGACGCATATCTGCGGGTATTCTGTCACCGATAGCTAAATGAACAATGTCTCCCGGGACGAGCTCTCTGGCCTGGTATTCACGAACATGGCCATCTCGAAGGCACATACAAGTTGCTGGCACCTTTCATTAAGAACAATATAATTAACATCTGATCGATACCAATCACAATACGATGGATATATTTCAAAAAACTGTTCTGGTACAGAGTTGAGGTATAAACATAAACACTAATGAAAATTTAATACTTACTTGTTTTTTCAATTCTTCTATGGCTTTGTCAGTTCTCAATTCTTGTATAAAAGCAACTGTTGCTACAATGACAATGGCTAGAGTGATTACGACAGCATCGTCGAACTGAGCCATGCAGAGAGAAACAAATGCCGAAGCAAGCAACAGGAGGATCAGAGGTTCTTTAAACTGGAAAGAATCAGAAGATAATATTCAAATAAAATGAACAGTACATCTTTTTAAAATGAAGACTGTGTAATAACATATTACTTTTGCATTATACTTCCAATATTCAATATGTATTCACCAATGTAACATAATTAGCTGTCAAACATAAGGAATATAGTTTACAAATAATTAAGAGGTAAGCGCACGATATTTATCAGTGAGATATCTATCACTATGTCCTGTTTCTTTAAAATTACCCATAAAGATGCTCTAAATCAGTTCCATATTTAGATTTCGTTCCAAATCTCTTAATATAGAGAAATTAAGTGATACTGTTGCCTCTACTTTAAGTACAGTACTTCAGAGAATAATATCTAATATATTTCCATCATCCTATCAACAACAACTGAGTATACAATTATTTAACTAAATCTGGTACTACAAATAGGATATACAGGGACCACGGGAGCCCAGTGGTTAAGAGCACTCGATTTGGGAGGTACAGACCTGTGATCGAGCCCACCACTCAGTGCTAGGCAAGGCATCAAGCCTCAATTCCAATGATCCACTCTATCTGTGTCTGCCCTCATATTAAGGATTGATAGCAACAAATAAAATAGCAAACAAAAATCATAATTGGGGTATAGGATAAATTACACTTTAGGCACATGTGAAAAGTTAAAGAGCAAACAAACAAACAAACATTTATTTCCATTTTTGTGCAATGGAAATTCTTCTTAAAAATAAAAGTAACATATAAGTAAACATGTAATTGAACTAATAAGTAAGAGGGTAACACATACAGTTAAATTAAATGTAGCTTTCATAGAAAATAGTAATGATGTAATAAAAATGTTAACAATAATGTTAATAATATAGTAATAATAACACTAGATACAGGACCGTTATTATCGGCATCATTACCATATTTGATTTCCTTTCAATGAGAATAATTAGTTCTTAACTTAGAGAACAGAGAAGTCGATATCAGTTTACATATAGAGAGGTTAGTGTTAAGGGAAATTGTATTAAATCATTAAGTTTAGTTTATGTGTGAGCAGCAACTATTTGTCCAAAAGAAAACTATAAAGTTTGCCTTTGAAAGTTGTGAAGGAGGATGCATTTTTAAGATGCTCTGGAATATTGTTCCAGTGTTGGTCCTTTAATAGTGATCATCTTTGAACCTGTTTGTTCTCTGAATAAAGAGCTCACTGCTCTGTCTTGTGTTGGTTCCCCTTATATCCCTGACTGTTTTTAAATCAAATAGCCAGATAGGATAATGATGGTCCAAAATTTTGTATACAAAAACATAAATAGCATAAGCGACCTTGCTTTCTACCCACATCCACCCAAGTTTATTGAGAGCTGGTGTGATGTGGTTATATTTTCTTATTCCTCCCAGGGCAAATTGAGCTGAAAAATTAATAAGCTTCTGTATTCTGTTTATCTGAGTCTTAGTGGTAGCTCCTCAAACAGCTTCTGTATTCTGTTTATCTGAGTCTTAGTGGTAGCTCCCCAAACAGTTGTTTAGTAATTAATGTGACTTAGGGCTAGAGATTCAACAACATTTATTCGAGTGGTAGTCTCAAAATTATCTTTTATACGTGATAAGTACATTAAAGGTCCTGTAACCTTTTTGCATACTTTATCCAAGTGGGAATCAATCAACATGTACTTATCCAAGTGAATTCCTAGGTTTTTGACAGTTTGCTAGGTGTAATAATATTGTCGCAAAAATTAATTGTTGTGTTTTCTGGAATTTGTGTTATATGGAACCTTGAACCAATAAACATGCATTGTGTTTTACTTTCGTTAATTAACAGCCCAATTTCTTGAAAATAGGTTTTAATTTTCGACAGTGTTTTCTGCTCTTAAGGTTAGCTTTGGGAGATTATTGATATCACCACTAAGAAGTAGTTGAGTGTCATCTGCATATTGTACGACTAGTCAGTCAGAAATGAAAGAAGATAGATCATTTATGTAAATGGAGAAGAGGATAGGACCAAGTACTGATCCCTGTGGAACACCAAATGATACATTTTTTGGCGTAGAGGTAATGTTGTTAAGACGTATACACTGTTTGCGATTAGATAGATACTCTCTAAACAACCTTGGATCAATATTTAGGTTAGTACATTTACATATAAGAATTTCATGGTTTACACTGTCGAAGGCTTTTGATAAGTGTAATAATACAAGAAGAGATATATTTTTCATATCTATATTATTATAGATACTATTCGTAACTTTGAGCAGTGCAGTTTCAGTCGAGAGGTTCGGCCTGAAACCATGTTGGTTAATAGATAATAGTCTATTTGACTCTAAATATGACATAAGTTGGTATGCAACAATTTTTTCTAATATATTAGAGAAAATGGGTAGCAGGGAAATGGGACAATGGTTTGTCACATCTTCTCTGTCCCCCTTTTCATGCAGAGGTATTACATGTGATTTTTTCCAAGAGTCAGGAAACTTTTTAGTAACAATGGAAGTGTTCATAATAGTTAGAATATAAGAAACAATCATGGGTAGAGCATCTTTGATGAACTGAAATGGTATACCATCTGGACTATAAGAGCCAGAGTTTCTTAGGCTCTTTATGGTAAGAATTAGGGTAGCACATTGGAAGAATTGTCCTTTAAGCAATTACTCATATTCACTGAGTTTATGTTTTCTTGTGTTTTGTCAAATGTATTTTTGCCAACATTAGCAAAATAGTTATTAAAGTTTTCCGCTTTGTCTTTCAAATCCTTAATATTTTCATAACTTTCTGAGGTAGTCTTTTCATTTGGTATCATGCTTCTTATCACTTTCCTTGTTGCTGCTGTATCATGTCTAGAGTCATTAAATTAATAGTCACTTTTTTCAGTGAATAAACCAACCAATATTAAAGATGTAGGGAGAAAGATCAGGAAAAGTGAATCAAGTTTGATAAAATCTATCATATGTGAGAAGAGGTACAAAGTACAATATAGAAATATGAGGATGACCGATTTTAGGATCATCACCAATAAACTGCTGGACACCAAAAAAGTGTTAAGAAGCGTACTCATCCTCTAAGTAATATGGGAGAAAGTTAAACATTAACTAATTTGTCATCTACCAAAAATAAAATAAATACCGAGATGAAGAGCATTTGTAAACGGGAATCAATATCAAAAGTGGGGAATATGAGAAACTTTACTTTAAAAACATACAGCACTGTGAGGACAGACTCTAGGATATGAAAAAGAAGATGACTGCATCAAAGATGCTTATATATTTCCAAAAGCGGGATAGAGTGAGTATACATACATACTAGTATGAAATAAGTACTTTATATACTTAAATGACCCATTTTAATACCATATCCTGCTAGACACCAAACAAGTGCCAAAGACACTTGGCACATATAATGTACCGTATTTGCATATGAATCCTAAGAGGCAATGTTAGCATAAAACTATTAGCACAAGGACCTGCAGTGGAAGGATACTTGATAAGGGTCCACCCTCCAAACCAGCAACTCAGATGAGGGCATCAAGCAGCTAAAAAGTGGAACAGTAAAAGAGGACAAACTTCCACAACCAGCCCATGCCCCTTACAAGGTATGAGAATCTGGGAGGGCTGCAGACACCTAAGGGATTACTTCAACACTCAACAAATTACACAAAATTATTTCTAGACCCAAAAATGACTCTCCATAGTCAATTCTCAAAGATTCCTTCTAGCTGGAGACATTGTGAGAAACTCAATAACAAATTATGGAAGACTGCACTAAACATAACCACAGAAACCACCAACAGTACATACACTTCCTGAGAGCTCTGTGGGAAAGGTTAAGATTGGCAGTGGCCTTGCTTAGGGACTCAGGGCTGTTCAGTCATGAAGCTTAGGGACCTACTACAACAACAACAACAACAACAACAACAAACACTATCACAACTATCTAGAATTGAAGAAAATTAATATAAAAGAGGCTGTCAAACTCTGCAAAAGTAATGCTCTCCACCCTGGGTATCCATCAATTGAGTGGTAGGCTTGTCTCTGAATACTGACATATTCAAACACGTCTGAGCTAATACTCAAACAGGGAATCTAATCAATATTGGTAATTTATACAGTTACTTTTTTCAGTAAATAAACCAACCAATATTAAAGATTTAAGGAAGAGGTGTAAACTCATACCACACACCATGTTTTTGAAAAGGCTCATTACTTACTGTTCCAACTAGTATAAAGAAGCAATATTCAAAAAGTTGTATTTTATCATTTTAAAATATTAAAACCTACAAAGAGGTAATGAATAGCAACTGCAATTATTATGGCTACTGCACAAAAAACCTAGACCATCATAAGGCCCTTTTCAAACTGCTAAGGGGATGCATACTTACTTGACCTAAGTATTTTTTCCAAAGTGGATCATCTTCAGTTTCGGAAAATTCGTTGAAGCCCACCAGCTGCCTGCGAGTGAGAACCTCACGGGAGGGTAGACCAAGTTTTGGGTCAGTATGAAGAAGGCGGGCCACCTCCTCCCATGGCAACCCGCCTCCTTCCCGCCCACTAACCCACATATCAGTCACACCCCCACCTTCGGGTGCCACCACAGTATCCTTGACAAGCTGACTGTTTTTATTTGGAGTTGGTATTAGCGATGCCTGAAGACCAGGGCCCTCCTGTAAAGTCAATTCAATAGTTAATTTAAGGTAAAAAGCACATCACAAAATATACTCATCCTATATCTAAATTTGGAAAGTACATAAATGTACAACATACACTAATAAATGTGTTATATTGTACGTATAAAAGGAATACCAAAACAGAAATTTATTTCAAAGTATGACATAATACATCCTTCAGTTTACCTTCAATAAAAAGAGTGATATAATATATGTATAAAGAAATATGACAGTATTGCATAGGGAACTATGATAACACTAAGTTAATAACAACAAATCATGAGTAATTGATTTATTTCAAATGACGATCATATTATCAAGAGCATTTTCTAGCAATTATCTTTAAATTAGGTAATACATCACAAATCACATTTTAAGGCATCTCTAAAAATGTCACAAATTTAGCAGAGAAAAAAGCTTTTCAAGTACTGAATATGATCCAGCATATCACATACATCTACATACAAAGTATTATATACTTAAGAACAAGTACAGAAAGCAATAATGCATAAACTTTAAAGCTTTTGCATCTGTATTAAAATCTTTAGTAGCCGATTATCAAGTAGGATATGACACAAATAAAACTAATGTGTATTCTGTGTAACCATACAATCATACATGTGCCTCATAAGAGAGCCAGCAAATTTTCACACTAAAAGTATAATTTTTTTCATCTATAATGATTAAACATTTCAGATATTTAAGGAACAGTAATTTCTTACAATGTCATTCAAAATAATAATTAGAGAGTATTAAAAAGACGGTGCAACATGATTTCCATTATCCATTGCTATTTTTTAAACTATATATGAGAAAGTCCATCCCAAAATACAATGCCATTGAGACTAAACAATATACAGTGCCATACTGCACACAGAATGCCAAGGTTGTCTAAAATGTAATGATATACAGTGGACCCTCGCCCCACGAACGCCCCCCCAAAAACAAATTGCCCCACGAACACTATTTACGAGCAAATTTTGCATTGCCCCTCGAAAAAACCCTTGAGTCCCGAACACGCATACACGTGCACATCCAGCTGGGCGACCACGTTCCCATTCGCCCGGGCGACCACGTTCCCATTCGCCCGGGCGACCACGTGGTTGCTTTCAGTTTTGCATTGGTGCCCGTGCTGTGTAGTTAGTTCGAGCTCTGTTCGTAGTTTGTTCATATTCTTTGTTTTTAGTTTGCCTTTACTTTAAGCTAGCCTTCATTATGGTTTCTCAGAAAGTGAAGTGTGCTGGTGACAGTGGCGTTAAAACACCCTAGATGCATAACTGTGGAAACGAAGGAGGAAATAATTTCTAAGCATGAAAACAGTGTTCATGTTTCTGACCTCGCCACGCAGTATAACATGGCAAAATCGACCATTTGTACCATATTAGAAAAAAAGAGGTCTTTAAGGCTGCTGACGTGGCTAAAGGAGTAACTATATTAACGAAGAATAGCTCACACTTGATAGAGGAGGTAGAAAAGGTATTGTTGGTTTGGATAAATGAAAAACAGCTGGCTGGAGATAGTGTTAGTGAGGCCATAATATGCACTAAGGCTGTACAAATACACTACACCATGATTTAGTAGCGAACACTCAGAGTTTTAGTGGTGCTAAAATTGAAGAATTTAAAGCCAGCAGAGGCTGGTTTGAAAAATTTTGTCAAAGAAATGGGATTCATAGCATTATTAGGCATGGAGAGGCAGTTAGTTCCGACCAAAAAGCAGCGGATGCGTATGTGCATGAATTCGCCAAATTTATAGGAAGTAAAGGTTATGTTTCGCAACAAGTTTTTAACTGTGTTGAAACTGGACTCTTTTGGAAGAAAATGCCTAAAAGAACGTATATAACCCAAGAGGAGAAGTCACTGCCTAGCCCCAAACCACAGGCTTACACTTTTATTGCGCACTAATGCTAGTGGGGACTGTAAGATTAAGCCTCTTTTAGTTTACCACTCTTAAAATCCGAGTGTTTTTCTAAGTGCAATAACGTGGTGAAGGCTAGCCTTCCGGTAATGTGGAGGTCTAATTCATAGGCTTAGGTCACGCGGATTTAATTTATAGAGTGGTTGATTGAAGTGTTTGTGCCAACTGTCAAGAGATATCTTGAGGAGAGAGATTTGTCCCTTAAGTGACTTCTCATAATGGATAATGCTCCTGCCCATCCTCCAAGTTTGGTAGAAGACCTTGCTCTAAAATACGACTTCATATAAGTCAAATTTCTGCCTCCCAACACCACTCCTCTCCTCCAGCCCATGGACCAGCAAGTGATTTCTAATTTTAAGAAGGTCTATACGAGGGGTCTTTAGCCAAGGGTTTCCAGTTCACCAACAATACAGATTTGACCCTTCGTGAATTCTGGAAAGACCACTTTAATATCCTCCACTGCATTGGCCTCATTGACAAGGCATGGAAGGAGGTCTCATACCGCACGTTGAACTCCGCCTGGAGGAAACTTTGGCTAGGTTGTGTGGCTGACAGAGACTTCAAGGGCTTCAGGCAGGTGTTAGCTATCAAAATTGTGAACGAAATTGTGGCCACGGGCAAAAGTTTGGGCTTGGAGGTCAATGAGGAGGATGTGGAGGAGCTGGTGGAGGATCACAAACAAGAACTCACCACCGAAGAATTAACAGAGTTGCAACGTGAACAGGTGAAGACTCTCCAAGAGGAGCAGTCATCGGAGGAGAGGGATGATAGGATAAAAATTTCCAGTTAAAAATTTAGACATTTTTAGTAAGTGGAGTGAAGTGCAGGCTTTTACTGGGAATCATCACCCGGAAAAAACTGTGAGCAACAGAGCAGTGAACATTTTAAATGACAATGTGATGTCTCACTTCAGGAAAATTTATCAGCAAAGAAAAAGATAAATTTCTCTGGATTTCTTGTGCCACTAGTCAGAGAATCACTTTCTAAAAGAGAACATAGAGAGAGAAAAAAAAGAAAAGAAATACCGCCTGTACCTGAACAGTTACTTTGGGGAAAGGGACTCTCATTCAAAGAAGTAGTCATCCTTTTCCTTCTCCTCCACCACCATCCACGTGTGCCAGCAACAATCAACCACAAAGGTAAATACAATACTGTACCAAGTTTTAATCTAGTAGAGTAGAATTCCTTTCTCTTATTAATGTAATTTTCCTATTACAGGTGTAATATTAATTTTCATGCAGATAAAAGTCTAAAAATGTATATCTATGGTGTTGATGAATGGATTAATTGAAATTACGTGTATTCCAATGGGAAATATTGTTTCACTCCACGAGCAAGTCGCTCCAAGAACAGGATTTAGGAATAGATTAAATTCGTGACTTGAGGTACCACTGTATATAGAAAAATCTTAGCATTTGGACAATGTAATCAACATTAGACACAAAGCCTATATAGTGTATTTTCAAACACCTTTTAACAATTTCGAATTTTATTTTAGTCCTAAAAGATATCAATTATAGTAGGGTCCCCAATGATGTGTTCAATTTCCTATATTAGTACATTCTATGTTAACTGTATATAACATTTAACGAAATACATTATCGTGCGAGTAGAAAAGAAATAAAAACTCGTATATACAGATATATACATAATTTTAATATAGAGTATTAACGTCAAATGATGGAAACTTCATAAATATACAGTAATCGTAATATATATAGCCTAATCATAATAAACAACATAACTATTTACATTACTAAAACGGGTTCATTAGTACTTTTTATACATGGTTTTCAAAGAATTTTTGTGTTGCCTGTACCTTATCCTGGCTTATTAAATACATATTAAAGACTATTGCTAAACTTTACTAAAAGTTCAGCGTATGGCGAAACCACCAATATTATAAGCCTAATTGGGAGTTTTTGTGTAAACAAAATTTAAGTTAATAGGACTTAGATACGATTAATGCAGAAAAAAATATTTATTAATTTATTTTAGTCATTAATTTATCTATTTATATATTCAGTTATTTTTAGAAATATTAGCTATATGAATGGTAGATCTTGATTTTAAATAAAGATATTAATAATAATAATAAAAAAAACACTGCTTCTACGAAACTACTAAATAACGCCTATTCAAACGAAATATTAACACTGTTCAGTGTTGCCAACTATTGGGAAATTTCCACACATTTGGGAAATACAGGTTGTTGATGGGGATTTACTTTTCATTTTCTGGAATAATAATTATATAAAAAATTTCCTATATATTGTATATCGGATCCCTAACTTTTTTTTTTTTTACGTACAGTTTCTATGTCAGTAGGTATTTACTATAGCCAAGTATCTATTAAAAATAAGTATTTGGAATTTAAGATATATTTTGAAGGTGTTGGAGATCATTTTTTTGGGTTTTAGGGAATTTTACATTGTATCTCGCAACAATGACACCTTCACCCAAAACAAATCACGAAAACAAGCATTATATACACAATCAAAGGCTATTAAGCATTATCACAATACAATTATATATTATATATATATTATATATATATATATATATATATATATATATATATATATATATATATATATATAATGTCAGTTTTACATACCGCTATATGAGGAGAAAAACTGACAAATCTGCTTGAGGCGTTAAAAATAAAACCCTCAAGGAATTAAATGTGCAACCCATTAAAAGCAAAGCAAAGGAAGAAAGCCAAACACACATATCACAAACGAAGACTTTACAGTAATAGTTCGGAGAAACAAGAAGATTTTTGGAGAATATAAAAACGACAGAACAAGGGATATATATTATAAGCTTTTCTTCAAGGGATATATATATATATATATATATATATATATATATATATATATATATATATATATATATATATATATATATATATAGTGTGTGTGTGTGTGTGTGTGTGTGTGAGCGGGTAAATTTTCAACGAAAATAATGGGTGTAGGGAGCTAAAGTTAATAAAAAGTTTTCTGATGGATACTAAAAGGCAGCTGTAAAAGGATGTAAACAGAGACAGAAAACAGATAAAAGTAATGACAGAGAATAATTAACACAATTTTTGAGACATTCAAACACAGAAGCAGCAATATTTAAAACATTTCTAAGGGTTACAAAAAGGCAAGAAAAGAAAAAATATTTAGCGTATTTATGGAATCTCAAATATTTAAAATATATTTTGAGAAAAATAAAAATGCCAAAATAAGGACAATTTTTAAAAGAGAAAGTAATTAAAAAAAAAAGCAACAACCGGAATGTCATTAAACAAGAACAGGATTAAAGATTACACGAAATACAAAGGACATTAAAAAAAAAATAGAACACGGAAAAAATTTTAAAACGCAATATGCGGGATTTAAAATAATTAAAGTAAGAACAAGGAAAATTATGAGACGCATCACGTGGGATTTAAAGCCATTAAAAGCAAGAATAGGGAAAATCATGAAACGAATCATATGGGATTCAATACAATTACAGTAAGAACAAGGAAAAATCATGAAACGAACTATACGGGATTTAATAAAATTAAAGCATGAATAGGTAAAATCGTAAGCATCACCTGGGATTTAAAGCCATTAAAACAAGAATAGGGAAAAATCATGAAATGTGTCACGTGGGATTTAAAGCCATTAAAGGAAGAATAGGGGAAAATCATGAAACGCATCATATGGGATTTAATACAATTAAAGTAAGAACAAGGAAAAATCATAACGTTTTTATGGAATACAACAAGGTAGCCAATAGGGCGTTTGAAGACAAAAATCACATAGTTAACACTTAAGCCATTCCGATGTCCTCAAAACACAAACTTACATCCTTTGGATCGGTTTGTTGAGGCATAGTGTCTTTAGCGCACAAGAAGAATGAACCTACGAGAAAAAGAAAATGCGTGAGAAGCATTACAAATCAAGAATAATTAGAATGCGCATAGCAACAACAACAATAACAACAACAGCAGCAGCATTCATTTCTATGCCTATTTACAACATACATGTCTAGTTATTATTTCAAGCACTCTTTCATTTTGTCGCTAAGGTTTTTTTTTTTTTTAAATATATCTAAAAAAAAAAAATCAACTTTCATGAGTTGGTGCTAAGAAGGATACTGAATCATTTCAAAAGGGAAAAAAATTGGTATTAGCAACAACAGCAACATTCACAATTAAGCCAAGCTACAACATACAACAACAACATGCCTAGCCATTGTTTCAAACACACTTGCGTGTTGCCGCATGGCAAAAAAAAAAAAAAAAAAAAAAAAAAATCATTTTACGTGATGCTCAAAAGGACACTGAATCATTCTAAGGTAAAACATTCCAAGGTAAACTTAAACTTTGATCTTAGCGTTACAAAGACTGTCCTCATCTCCTTATATAACATAATAATATCTAAAACATTTAAAAAATAATAATTGTTTCAAATAGCCACGTTCACAACAATTACAAGGCGACTGACTGTCTTAAAACTGACCTAGCCCCATCTGAAAAGGCTGAGCAAGTCATTTGTAAATAACTTATTATTATTTTTTAGCGCAGGAATTATACGAGTTTTTGAGAGAGAAAAAAAAACTATAAAAGTCCTTCAAGATTTAAGTTTTACCCATACGAACTATCTCGTCTTACGTTAGTAACTTTGGCTTACAAAGTAGCTCTGCTTGCATGCCCAGATAAAATACATGACTTTAATTATACACCATGCAAATACACTACATGTTATTGGATCAGTTGAAGAACACGCATCTCCAACTATCGTTAGGTGTGCTATCTGAGGCTTTACTAACCTAATCTAATGGTATAAATAATGGAAAGTAGGTAATGACGATAGAAGTTTGGCGTTTAATAGCAACTGTTTACACTAAACCACGCTTTCGTTTTCTTCTGAAAGCATCTTCAAGATATCAATGTTCATTTTTATCGTAGAGTTTTCTACAACGAGAAAGTACATTGATACCTTGAAAATGCTCTCGGTGCAAAGCGAAAGCTTGATAATGCGTAATTATTTATTAAAACAAAAAACCTCTACAGTGAATTTCATCACGTCAATGACTCTCAATACTGGTAATAAGTAATCGCATCCCAGTTTCCATCTCATTCTTGATCAATTACTTTTATTCGTTGTTTTTCTAGTCGGTCGTCTTGAGCTTGATTTTCGGATCAAGTGCAAATAACGACTCTAAGGCCCGATTTCTTAAACAGTGTAAACCTAGGATACCATATTCTTAGTTAGATAGACACACACAAATGGATTTCATAAACGCAACTGAATTTTCCCACTAAGTGTACAGTAGCTAGCAACCTGCACACTCTTTGCTTCAATTTGAGGCTGTGGCGCCTCTTTACAGAGTAGTTAACATAGGGGACTGGCGAAAATAGAAGCGTCTGTCATTATACAATCTCGGCCTACTCTGCAGGCTATGCGAGTAGTCAGTGGGGAAGTACTTGGAAAATGACAAAGCTACCTATAACATTGTTCAGCATATATATATATATATATATATATATATATATATATATATATATATATATATATATATATATATATATATATATATATATATATATATATATATATATATATATATATATATATAAATATATATATATATATATATATATATATATATATATATATATATATATATATATATATATATATATATATATATATATATATATATATATATATATATAAAGAAGAAGAAGAAGAAGAGTGAGGAAGTTAAAAGACCGAATAATATCTTCGTTTGGGGCAAACATGCCCGTTACGCATCTTTAAATTATGCATAATGTAAATTTACGCATAAAGTATCGAGTCAAACATCAGAATGCCAAGTGATTCAATGTATCAGTTTTTATACATAATACTTTTTACACACACACACACACACAAAATCACATTTTCTGCATGGATGCCATTAAACCAGGTTGGCCCTTGGCACCACCACTCATTGCGATACTACAGCTGAAGGTTCTTTGGACTTAAATAGGAATATCCAGGACAGTTCGATGTAAAGTCTTCCTTCAGTTACGGTTCTTTTTCTAAGCCTACATCTACACCGAACAGATTTAGGTGTTCGTTGCACATCTCTTATTATCCCTTCACATCTGACAAGTCACAACACTTCATATCTATTTCTCTTTAATTCCTTCGTGCCAGGCCCGATGAGGGCAATTTTATTTTATTTTTTGCCCGTCCTGGTGTCACATAAAAAAAAGGTCAAAATACTGAACACACGATTTCAAAGGATATCTTGTTACAGGCTTTCATTATACCTAGTGTCATGTGATTTTGTTTAAGATTTTCAATCGCCATTAGCACTTAGCATTTTATACCTCAAAAGTTAGAGAAATATCAGATAAGATACAAGAAAGTAGACTAAGATGGTATGGTCATGTCGTTAGGAGGGATAAACAGTATGTTGGGAGGAGGGTGATAGAAATGGATATACAGGGTATTAGAGGGAGGGGGAGACCAAAGCGTGGGTGGATGGATTGAATCAATG
>JAXCGZ010002189.1:85000-87893 GCA_037179515.1 Halocaridina rubra
CAAATTCACACTAGTCTTAATGCAAAAGACGCGAGTTTCTATGCGACTTGTTCAAAGTCACGAAATACATTCCTACTAATAACACTTAGTTTGGCTCAGTGGTCAAGGCTTTGACCTCAGAATTACATTCTCAATATGCTTAGGGTCGAATCCCGTCGCGAAATACATTCCTACTTATAACACTTAGTTTGGCTCAGTGGTCAAGGCTTTGACCTCAGAATTACATTCTCAATATTCTTAGGGTCGAATTCCGTCGGAGGTATTGTGTTTATCTTGATTACAAGTAGTTTTGTTTGGTTCAGTGGTCAAGGTTTTGACCTCAGAATAACACTCTCAATATTCTTAGGGTCGAATCCCGTCGGAGGTATTGTATTTATCTTGATCACAAGTGGTTTTGCTTGCCTGAGGTACTATACTATTCTTAATATTTAATGAGCTTATAGGATTAACGCACACGTGTCGTAAAGAAAGAGCAGCAACAGCTGCGTCTGTATAAATCTGTAACTTTCTCTACGAAAAAATAAAATAAAATACGTGGATATGCTCTCAACGTATATACAATTTCACTTCCATGGAAGGTTTCTATATTCATTGTAGTCACCGTGGCTCAAGCGGTAGCGTCCGCGACTCTGAGGCGTCAGGTCGATGGTTCGCGTCCCGTCACGGTCTGAGGTTAGCAAGGGCATGCATTCAGGGTAAGGATTACATCTGCCAAAACAAGTCCTTCGCAAGAAGGCAACCGTCCTAGCCCTTGGTAGAAAAGGGAGTCCGAGACGTAAAACCGGAAGGTTTTTATACTCCTAAAGGAATAACGTGTAAGGCGAAGTTTAGATACAAAAATTTGCAAAGGGTGTCACTTTGCACTGACTGGACTCCATGCACTGCCAACCAAACTAAGAATTTCAGGCATTATCTATGTTTTTCCTTGGCAAGTAATGTAAATTACTCATTATGAAATTTGCATTTAAGTTCTTGATAGCGAATCAATGAAAATAATTCATAATGTAATGCATAGACAAAATTTAAACGCAAGAAACTTATACTTCAGGTAGCAATTGAAGGCACTCAAAAGACGAAGTTCGACCTTTTGAAAAAAAAACAGTTTTTTATACTCATTAGTGCTTGTAAACATTAATCAAAAAATCATCATTATGACTCCACACTTGAATGACATATAATTTGATTCTCAAATTCCAAATTATTATGATCTTTATTCGAATCACTGTGTCGTATCGTTGTTGATATTACCAGGCCAGAGCTACAGCATGCGAGGGTGATAATTGATATTCCAAGTGCTTGACACTTACGTTTATTCAGAAGCTACAAGTAATTTATGTCTCAAAGATCCCCATTCTCTCCTACAAGTCACAATTCCCCGCCCCCTTCGGGGATATCTTTTATCTAGATCGTAGTTCTGCCCCCAGCAAGGTCTAACGTCCAACTGACGCTCTCTGGGTATACTCTCCTCTCTGGTGGGTGGATTTTCGGTAAAGCGCTCTGCCGTCTACCGGCCTAAAGGCAAAGTTACAACATTTGACCTTCTTAACCTTTTGCTTACGACACTTGTTTCCAAATTCCCAAGGAAAGGTATCCTATGAAACAAGTGGATATACTACGAACTTGTAATCTATAAACTTCATTTGTAGTCGCCGTGGCTCAAGCGGTAGCGTCCGCGACTCTGAGGCGTCAGGTCGAGGGTTCGCGCCCCGTCACGGTCTGAGGTTAGTAAGGGCATGCACTCAGGGTAACAATTACACCTGCCAAAACAAGTCCTTCGCAAGAAGGCAACCGTCCTAGCCCTTGGTAGAAAAGGGAGTCCGTGACGTGTATCTATAGACTTCATTCATCGAAATTATAGAGGAACAGTCGTCTCCGTACATCCGTTTCATCAGCTCAATAAAAAAAAAAAATTCTGAGAAGTGGCCAGAAAATTAATTTCAGATAAGAAAAAGCTTTTTATGAGAAGCAATTAGGTTTCACATCACGACGTAATTACGAAATGATAATCTTTCATGAAGTGGAAGTATGTGTTTGATATTTTTGTCCAGGTTAATTATACTCCATCATGATTACGAGAGAGAGAGAGAGAGAGAGAGAGAGAGAGAGAGAGAGAGAGAGAGAGAGAGAGAGAGAGAAGAGAGAGAGAGAGAGAGAGAGAGAGAGAGAGAGAGAGAGAGAGAGAGAGAGAGAGAGAGAGAGAGAGAGAGAGAGAGAGAGAGAGAGAGAGAGAGAGAGAGAGAGAGAGAGAGAGAGAGAGAGAGTAGCTCTTGTCTTAAAACGATAATAGATTACCAGCCTAATTTCGGTCCCAGAGCAGTCATTTGTGTACATTTTTATCTTCCATTACTGCCATTTGCAATGTGATGCTCCCACGGAAGTCAGGCACTCATGAATGCATGAGTGCCATTAACTCATCGGTGTCTTTACTGGAATTCAAAACACGTTTATCATCTCACAATAACTATGGAAAATGCACGAGAACCAGCCTGGGTAGCTCACTAGATCAGTGCCTGATTTGCAACTAGCAGGTCATTCACTCACATAATTCAGAGTCTGAATTCCTGATCAAAACTTAGCACGAGGGTCTGCCCCTCTCTTTGTTATCTCTTTATTTAATTTTCGTGGTTTTCCCTCCAATTCCCTTATATCCTTATTCCCCTCCCCTGTTTTCCCCTCCTATCCTACCCCATCCTATAAAAAAAAACACACACACACACACCTAGCAGGTACCGAAATGACTCCATAAATTGATTCAAACAATATTTTTTTTTTTCGATAGTTTCCAGAAACTAGGGTACTGCCGTCCCACGTGTGGCATTCAATTTTAACTCATAAGCTTTAATTAAAACACTCATTCTGCCACTTGGGGAGCAAGACAGTCCTGTCGTATGAC
>JAXCGZ010002190.1:0-7500 GCA_037179515.1 Halocaridina rubra
TATTAGGTGTTTTGTATTGTGATTTTGGCTCGTCTTTATATTCTGACTAGGAGTTGGGGAGTTACACTTGATGTCTCTCATCTCCTCTTCCTGTCTAGAAATTGGAAAGTTGCTTTTTTTCGTCCATTTTATTGTTTTTCCGTTGTGACTTTGGCTCTCAGAGTTTCCTGACTTGGAGTTGGGGAATTACGGTCTTCATCTTTTATCTAATATTTTACTTCGGGTTTTTATCATGTTTTTGGCTCTAATAATTGTTTATTCACTCATCCTTTTCTTCTCATGACTTGGAGTTGGGGAATTACTCACTTCTTCCTTTATTTCATTCTCCATTTTGCCGATGTCATATTGGCTTACCTCTCTAGTATTTCTGACTAGAAGTCAGGGACTTACGCCGCTTTCACACCAAAGTGGCACATGGCACGCCAATTGAAAACGAACATCCAGAAATATATGAAACCTCTCACACAAGTGGCGTGACATGTGCAACTTGCATCGTCAAGTCGCACTTGGCACATTGGACGTGTCACGCCACTTCTGTTTGAAAGGTTTCATATATTTCCGAATGTTCGTTTTCAATTGGCATACCACTTTGGTGTGAAATCTGCCTTACATCTCCTGATTGCCTTTCTAGTTGTGATTTCTGCACTCTCAATTTCTTCATATCCTGACTAGGAACCGAGAACTGTACTCTTTATTATAATCATTTTAAATTTTAGTTGCTCACCTATATACCTCTTTATTGTATAATTGTGTAAATTTAGCTTTTTTACAGTTTTTTTAGTATTTGCTAGTGTTTTCTGCTTTATTTCCATCCTTTGTTGTGTGTTTTAAATTATACTTTTTATATTTTTATGAATTCTTATTGTGTTGTAGAAGTAAAAATTTTGGAGAGCCGTTATAAATGCATGCATCAATCATTCCAGTATTCATATTGTATGTAGCTTAGTTGACTTTGATATGTAATTTATATTGACACTAGATTTGTAACATTGTTGCCAGATATTAAATTATAATAGTTCACCGTTTTATGTTTTACAATTCGTTCCCATTCCCAATCTGTCTGGACACAGACAGATTGGAGTTGTGTGATTAAGGCACTTCCCTTCCTAATGTCCGGCGGTGGGATCAATCCCATGTTATTCACTCCCTGTCTTGTGGGACTGATCCTACTACTTGACATTAGGAAAGTCATCCAGCCTTAATCCCCCCGGCTCCAGCATGTCTGTCCAGCCAATTTGAATGAGGTTGGACTCATGTTGGAGCTGGGGGATTTAGGTAGGGGGCCTTTACTAACTCCCCACAGTGAGATCGATCCCACGTCAGTTGCTTCCCGACTTGCACATTCTGCCTGCTGTGGCCCATGACCTTGGGAGTATACTTGTATACGCAAATATGAGTGAGTCTAGTCATATCAGATATATATTTGAATAAGGAAGAATTTTAACACAGCAAGAGATGTAAGTTCTGCCCAGTATTTACAGGTTATATGGTGATTGGATAAGAAATTTGCTGAATCAGTACATTTTTAGATCACCGCAGCAATGTGGTAGTGCTTATGACTTTGAGTCGTCAAGTCGAGGGTTCATTATCCACCACGGTCTGAGGTTATGTGGTTACAAGCAAATATATATATATATATATATATATATATATATATATATATATATATATATATATATATATATATATATATATATATATATATATATATATATATAGTTAGGGAACTCACCTTGGCTAACTCGCAGCGCCAAACGTACAGCTGGGCTGAAACTCAACAAAACATCACAATAGCCTAACTGACTCCTTAACCACAAAACTACACAGAACCAGTATACATACAAAGAACATTGAAATAATATATATACAGGGAACAATGGAATAACACAACAACAACACTATACATATGAAGTCACTGGAGCCATCTCAAAAGACAACATGCAATTCAAATGACACACCAAAATTCAGAACAACCTCTCCCTTCCAATCTACCAAGCCTTCTGCCGTTTTTATCTCCCCACCTACTTATAAAGCCAACGACAAAAACGAAGCGCCAAGCGCACCAATTAAAAACTGCCGACAATCTGAACAAAACTCACCCAACCACTCTCCCCTCTGATCTCAAGATCATCAAAAGGTACATTGACTCTTCTGAACAAAACTCACACAATCACACTCCTCCCTGATCTCAAGATCATCAAAAGGTACACTAACTCTCCATATCAAAATTAACAGCCCATACTGGTGGGTGCCGCATCTTTTGAGACCTGTGTGGCACCACCTCACCTCCATCATCATCTCTCCTCTGATACAGCCCTTCATCACCCATTTCACTTTCTGAACTAACTACTCTTCGGATATCCAATATATGTCGAGGCACACCATCTACAGAGACATTATTTTGCGAATTAATTCCTGTTCCGCTACCTCTTCCCCACTGCGACGTACAGTGAGCATTGGGCGGCTTCACCCATACCTCTTCCCCCACTTTAATGGAACCTAGTTCACCTTCAACTGCCTCTGTCATATCCTCTTGGACTACACAAGGGTGCCTCCACTCATACTTAAACACAGACTTGGGGAAACTGAGTCTTCTACCTGACCTACTCTTGGTGAAACATTGTACCAAAACACTGCTTCTGCAGGGGAAATCTGACCCCTCTCTGCAATTGCTTTAATCATCCTATGGTGCCATTCAATAATACCATTGCCTCCTGGTCTGTATGCAGCCCTAAAGAACCACTTAATATTCCATTTGTCAAACATTAGCTTCAATACATTTGATCTTAGCGCCATACTGTTGTCCATCAACACTTCATTAAGTGGCCCCCTCTCAAGGAAATTTCATTCAAAATACTGTCAACCTCAACTGCATTTTCTGCTTTAAGTTCTCTCCAAATGGCAACACATCCTGGTCCACAATCAATCATAGTCAAATACAATCCTTGCCTATAATGCATCACATCCTCTGCTAACCTCCTCCAGTTTTCTTTAACATGAAGTTCACCATGTACATGGACTATCGGAGCAGGATCGACAGATTGGCATCTCTTACACCCTCTAACTACTCGCTGCTCAGCCTCTCTTGTGACCTTAGGGTCAACTTTTCTAAGCAAAAACAGGGTTCTCTCTACACCCATGCGATGCATACAGTGCATCTCGTTAACTTTCAGGACTCCAAGACAACAAGTTGGCGGTTCATCCTTGCACACATCTTCAGTCACACTCTATCACTCCTTCTTGACTCGAGTAAGAACATCAGCTATATTTTTCCTTGTTGGCACAAAGGTGACACTCAAGTCTAACAAAAACTCTACAGTGAGCTCTCTTAAAATACCCGACCGTCTCTTAATAAGCATCTCTGCAGCTCCTTTAGTTTTAACCCTCTTATCTCAAGCAATGGCAGACATCACCCAAGCATATACTATTACTGAATCCGTATGAAGCTCAATTTTTCGTAGCCCCCATTTAATTGTTAGATTCAAACCCTTCATGGCAGCATGCAACTCAGCTACATTAATGTGTCTACAATCATCTTGTTTCCTCAGCTAGGCAGCATCCTTTACCTCAACACCACCCCAGTGGCTATACTGCTAGCATCACACCACACCACGCCTTCCTTTGTCTTTTGAACTTGCCCTCTACCTCTTAAAGGATCCTCCCTCTTTACTGTCTCCAAAATCTCTTGCACCATAGCAACTGTTCTCTCTCCGATCTCATCCTCCCACTGAACACCTTCTGCTACCCTCTTCACGTAACTACATACTACACGAAGCCAGCCAGCAATTGGATAGTGCCCTGCCAGCTTCCCAAATACAGAAAACAGCTCATGCTGAGTCAGCCTGCCCTTTATATCTGGAATTTCATTTACCCTATTAAAAACAAGCCTACCTGCCATATCACACTTTATCCTAAGCCCTAATGCTACCCCTCCCTCTAACAGCTTAGGGAGTTTTATTTTCAAATCATACTCTTCCAAGTGATTTCCAACTTCAGCTGCCTTTGCCATTGTTTCATCCACCAATATATCATCAATATATGAATCTGTGGCAGCCTTAACTCTCTCTTTTTTCCCAAAAACAGTCTTAAGAATCAGGGTGATAATTCGCGGTTCAGGATTTAGGCCAAATCTCACCCTAGTTAAACAGTAGGTCTTTATTTTATAACTTACTAGCTGATACTTCCAAAACTTCTTATGTACATGAAGCTGCAAATAGGCTGATTTAAGATCAACTACAGCTGATGCCGCAATTGTCTGTCTCCATTCTCACAATGTCTCTCCACACACATCTGCTACATCGTCACCTGTGTTACACTTCACATAACCATTCAATTCACGGAAGTCCAATACTGGCCTAATTTTGTTTTCAGTAGACTGAGTTACTGCCATAAATGGTAACACCCCTTTCTTCACATTCTCCTCCCAATATTTAAGATTGTCCTCCTCAATTCACCTCTCTACCTCTCTCTCAACCCCGTCTCTAGTCTCTGAATCTAGAAAGTTCTCATAACAACCAACTGTATTCTGTAATAGTGGTGCCTCCCCCTTAAAGAACCACTTAGTTATCCAATGCTCACCATCGAACTCTGCACGAAAATACTTATCCTCTATTAAATAATGTGTGTTGCCCTTGAGTGAATTTATTGCAACTAGGCCTACACCATGTGGAGTCCCAAAACTTACACCATGCTTATTGATCACAACACCTCCAACGTGCCCTATTACATCCATTCCCATTACAACATCAATACCCTCTATTATGTTGTCAGCCACAACAGCATTAACTTTTACTTGCTTCTCACCTACCAAGAGCTCCACCTCACTGACGCCCTTGCAGTCAACTTTTCTGCCATCAAAAGTCGCAATGGCACAGGTGCCTGTAAAGCTCTTCACTAACCGCGAGGCCAAAATTGTAGTAGAACATTCTGTATCCACAAGAGCTCGTGCCTCCTTATCCTCCAACTTCACAGTTACTACTGGTAATGTACAAAGTAGTGCCTTTATTCAGTCATAGGGGTAGCCACTGGCACAGTATATATATATATATATATATATATATATATATATATATATATATATATATATATATATATATATATATATATATATATATATATATATATATATATATATATATATTACTACATAAGAATCTCATTAGTCACTTGTGTAACCACTCCAGCAGACTATTTAGGTCTTCCTGAAGTTCCCTACCATTATTCTTGTTTACTTTCTTAAATATACTTAAAATACATTTACGTACTCTGACAGGCCATTTACACATGTAAGGGATAAAAATGGCCATAGAACTGATCCCTGTGGAATTCTACTGCTTACCTTTCTCGAATCAAACACTGACTGTCTTACTTTATCTTTTTGTTCCCATCCTTCTAAGAATGTTTTTATCCACTCCAAGATATTTCCACCTACTCATTCCATTACTTTCAGCTTCCTAATAAATCTTCCATGTGGGACTGCATGAAATACCATCTAAATTCTCAAGAATATGCAATCTGACCAGCTCTCTTTCTTGTAAGATATGACTTTCTTCATAAAATTCAAATAAGTTTGTTACTGTTGAACTATCTCCTCTGAAGTTATTTACTGACAAAAACTTGAAGGACTCCAATAAAAAGAACTGTGTTTTCTCATTAGTTTCTATGTAACTCTGCAAGCTATGTTGGTTACAGAAACAGGCCTATAGGTCAGAGCAGTGGTTCTCCTTCATTTTTGAAGATAATGTAAAGGAGATGAGGTGTTTGAGAAGTATGATAGGTGTGACTAGAGTAGAACGAGAAATGGTGAGATGAGGCAGATAACAGTTGTTGGAAGAAAGCTATCAGAAAAGTGAATAAAGAGTGCGGAGATTATCTTGATATATGGACAGAATGAATGGGGAATGACTAGCAAAAAGAGTGTGGACAGCAGAAGAAAGTGGAGTAAGGTCAAAATGTAATCCTAGAATGAGATGGATGGATGAGGTTAGGAAAGGAATGGCTGTGCATGGCATGTCATTAAAGTAAGGAAGTGAATACAAAACACATAGCTTGTGAATAAGTTGAAAACGAACATCTGGAAATATATGAAACCTTTCACACAAAAGTGGCATGACACGTCCAATGTGCCACGTGCGACTTTCGATACAAGTTGCACGTGGCACATGGGACGTGTTATGCCATTTCTGTGTGAAATATCTCATATATTTCCAGATGTTCGTTTTCAATTGGCATGCCACGTGCGACGTGCCTCTATGGTCTGAAAGTGGCCTAAGTCCCCAACTTCTAGTCAGAAATATTAGAGAGGTAAGGCAATATCACATCAGCAAAATAGACTATAAAATTGAGGAAGAAGAAAGTGATTCCCAAACCCCATGTCAGGAAGAAAAGGACGAGTGAAGAAAAAATGATCAGAGCCAAAAACATGATAAAAACATGAAGAATAATACTGGATAAGAGATGAAGACCGTAGTTCCCCATCTCCAAGTCAAGGAAAACTGAGACACACACACACACACACACACACATACAACGAGAACAATGGTAGAGAACTTCAGGAGGATCTAAATAATCTGCATGAGTGGTCAGAAAAGTGGCTAATGAAATTCAATACTTCAAAATGTAAGGTAATGAGAATGGGTACAAGTGCAAGAAGGCAAAAGCTTGACTACTCGGTGGCTGGAGTAAAACTTCAAGAGACAGAAAATGAGAGTCTAAAATCAAATAAAAATCAAAACATTTATTTCCATTTTGTACAATGGTTATTCAACATTAATAGTAACTTATAAGTAGACATGTAATTAAACTAATAAATAAGAGGGTTAGACATATAGTTAAATTAAATGTAGCTTTCATAAAAAATAATAATGCTGTACTAAAAATGTTAACAATAATGTTAATAATAAAGCAGTAAGTATGCCACTAGATACAGGATCGTTATTATCGGCATCATTTCCATATTTGTTTCCTTACAATGAGAATAATTAGTTCTTAATGAGCAGCAACTATTTGTCCAAAAGAAAACTATATAGTTTGCCTTTGAAAGCTGTGAAGGAGGATGCATTTTTAAGATACTCTGGAATATTATTCCAGAGTGTTGGCCCTTTGATAGTGATCATCTTTGAACCTGCTTCTGTGTTTGTTCTGTGAATAAAGAGCTCACTGCTCTGTCTTGTGTTGGTTCCCCTTATATCCCTGACTCTTTTTAAATCAAATAGCCAGCTAGGATAATGATGGTCCAAAATTTTGAATACAAAAACATAAATAGCATAAGCGACCTTATTTTCTGCCCGCAGCCACCCAAGTTTATTGAGAGCTGGTGTGATGTGGTCATATTTTCTTATTCCTCCCAGGGCAACTCGAGCTGCAAAATTAATAAGCTTCTGTATTCTGTTTATGTGAGTCTTAGTGGTAGATCCCCAAACAGTTGTGCAGTAATTAATGTGACTTAGGGCTAGAGATTCAACAACAGTTATTCGAGTGGTAGTCTCAAAATTGTCTTTT
>JAXCGZ010002190.1:12500-72500 GCA_037179515.1 Halocaridina rubra
GTACATAACAGTATATAAAGAGAAATACATGTTTTTACTTTAATGTATAACTGGAATTCGCTGCTGTAAGACAAAATTTGAACTTAGAATAATATAATATAATAATAATATAATAATAATAATAAGACTTTATTTCCAACGTACATTGGGTATTCAAATATGGGTGTACTATTAAAATTTACAAGTAAAATCTTCCTTTAAGAGTAACTTCTTAAGATTATATTTAAAAGTATACACTGAACCAGCATTTTTTAGTTCTCTGGGAAGCTGATTATATAAATGAGGTCCACGAATGTTTATATCTCTTGAGCCAATATCAGTTTTAGACCTTCGTACTAATAAATCTTCCCCTTGACGGGTAGTTAACCCGGTAACTGAGCTTACTGTAGAAAAATTATACAAGCAATCAGGAAGATTGTTTCTTAGTATATTAAAAACAAAGGTACATATATCAAAAACATATTTATCTCTAATCTTTATCCATTCTAGATCTTTTAAAACAGGAGAGATGTGCTCGTATTTTCTTACATTGCCAACAGCCACTCGTGCTGCAAAGTTTTGTAACTTTTGTATTCTTTGTAATTGAGTCTTATTTGTACATCCCCAAACTTTGAGACAGTAATTAATTAAACTCATAGCTAAGGACTGGACAATTATTATACGAGTTGATGTTTCAAATGAGTCTTTTACCCTATTTAGATATATTAGAGTACCCATTACTTTTTTATAAATTTCATCTATATGCATTTCAAAATTCATGTAACGG
This sequence comes from Halocaridina rubra, assembly GCA_037179515.1. Taxonomy (NCBI): domain Eukaryota; kingdom Metazoa; phylum Arthropoda; class Malacostraca; order Decapoda; family Atyidae; genus Halocaridina; species Halocaridina rubra. Next base: position 13,267 of record JAXCGZ010002190.1, read on the forward strand.
TCAAAATAGACACCTAGGTTCTTTACCGAGTTCATTGGCTTAATGATATTACCGTTAAATTTATATGAAGATTGTCATCAACTTCTGATAATAATTGTCTGGATCTGATAAGAATAGATTGGGTTTTAGTTTCATTAAGTAACAGACCATTTTTTAGAAAGTAACGTTTAGCCATATACAAAATTTCTTCTGCTCTACGAATAATATTTTCTAAATCATTAATTTCTCCTTCAATTAAGATTTGAGTATCGTCAGCATATTGAATGACATAACAGTTAGGTAAATATTTTACTAGATCGTTTACATATATTAGAAAAAGTATAGGTCCTAGGATCGATCCCTGAGGGACCCCAAACAATACCTTCTTGCGACTTGAAACTACATCTTTTATTCTGACTGACTGGTAGCGGTTTTTTAAATAGTTCTCGAACCAGCTTGGGTCAATGTTCATTGTTTTGCATTTTTCTAATAAGATGGTATGGTGTACACTATCAAAAGCTTTAGAAAGATCGAGTAGTAGTAGCAATGATATTTTCTTATTATCTATATTTTTGTATATTTCATCTGATATTTTCAATAAGGCAGTTTCAGTTGATAATTTTGGCCTGAAACCGTGTTGACTTTTTGCAATAAGTTTATTTTTTTTCCAGAAACTCACTTAACTGATTTGCAACAATCTTTTCAAGTATCTTTGATAAAATTGGTAGTAAAGAGATTGGTCTATAGTTAGAGACGTCGTCAGGATTTCCATTTTTAAAACCAGGAATTACATGGGGATTTTTCCATAAATCTGGGTAAATATTGGTAACTATGGAAGTATTGATTATTACCGTCAGATAATATGCTATTACAAATAATGAATCTCTAATAAAACGAAAACAAATTCCATCTGATCCATATGCATTAGAGTCTTTCAGATTTTTTATTACTAAGATTACTGTATTACAATCTACTGTAGTAGGGTTAAAGACATCATTACTTCTATAGAATGCACTATGTTCTTCAAGATTAACATTATTATTATTATTATTACTACCATCATCACTATTATCATTACCATTACTACCACCATCATTATTATTTACACCATTATCAACATTACTATTATTATTACTACTACCATCATCATTATTATTACCACCATTACTATTATTGATTTCATTTATTATTTCTTTTTTTGTTTTTTCAAAGGTTTTTTCCCCACTTCAGCGAAAAGATTATTGAACTCTTCTGCTTTAGCACTTACATCTACCTCATCGGGTATAATTGATATGTTACTACTTTTATTACAGTTATTGGAAAGCAGGGTTTTAGCAATTTTCCATGTATCAGAGATATTGCCTTTAGCGTTTTGAAATTCATTTTTGTAATACTGTTTCTTACTGTTACTTAATAATGATTTTACTTGTTTCTTATGCTCTGTAAACTTTTCTCTTAAAGGGATATTATCTCTTTGTAGTTTTACTTCCTTTTGTAGTTTGTCTCTTTCTTTCATAATGTTTTTTATGTCATCTGTTATCCAAGGAGCGGGGGGACGAAATATTTCTCTTGTCACGAGTGGTGCACATCGATCTATACATGATGATAAGACACTGGTTAAAATTCTTACTTGTTTATTTATATTATCGGTATATAGAATTTCATTTAATTTATGTACTTCATTCATAAGTAAACTACAAAGTAATTCTTGTGAATAATTTCTTAAGCATCTGAATGTTTTAAAGATTGGTTGTCTCTTTGGTTTGCGAATATTTAGGGACGTTACAATTTCCTCGTGGTCTGCTATAGGGCTTGGCATTACGTCACACTTAGTTATCATATGTTTGGAGTTTGTTATTACTAGATCGATTTGGGAAACTGAAGTGGGAGTGATTCTAGTTGGTTTATTTATAATCTGTTCTAGATTTAAATTCTTAATCTGAATTCTAGATCAAAACTTAGCACGAGGGTCTGCCCCTCTCTTTTTATCTCTAACTTTATTTAATTTTCGTGCTTTTCCCTCCAATTCCCTTATATCCTTAATCCCCTCCCCTTTTTTCCCCTCCTATCCCGTCCCATCCTAAAATAAAAATGCACTATAATGTTTAAGTAATTTTCTATTTCAAGATGGCTGCATAGCTTTACTCTATAATTGTGTACCTGGAATATCCCTGGGTTTTTGTTATACTGTATATAAAACTAGGGCTTACAATTACTAAGCCAAGGCACTACCAACTACACCACAGGTTAAAAGGAAACAGACCATATATCTGCTATAGTAAATATATATATATATATATATATATATATATATATATATATATATATATATATATATATATATATATATATATATATATATATATATATATATATATATAATAATTTTTTACCCCAACCGGGACTTGAAACTAGGGCTTACATTTACTAAGCCAAGGCGCTACCAACTACACCACAGGTTAAAAGGAAACAGATCTCATAGCTTATATCTGCTATAGTAGGAATGAACGCATTCTATCTGAATGCCACTATGTTCATATTACAGTTTCCCCAATCTCACTCGTGGTTTCAATTTTGCATTTAATTCAACTCCCAATCTCATTCGGGACCAACAATAACCAAATAAGCACATTACATGTGAAAGCATAAATCATTTTTTACCCCGACCGGGACTTGAACCTAGGACTTATAATTACTAAACCAAGGTGCTACCAAATACACCACAGAAGGTTAAAAGGAAACAGACCTTATATCTTATATCTGCTATAGTAGGAAGGAACACATTCTATCTGAATGTCACTGTTTATATTGCAGTTTCCCCAACCTCACTCTTGGTTTCGTTTTCGCATTTAATTCAATTCCCAATCTCGTTCGGGACCAACAATAACCAAATAATCACATAACATATGTGAAAGCATGAATAATTTTTTACCCTGACCAGGACTTCAACCTAGGACCTATAATTACTAAACCAAGGTGCTACCAAATTCAGCACAGAAGGTTAAAAGGAAACAGGCCTTATAGCTTAAAGCTGCTATAGTAGGAATGAACACATTCTATCTGAATGCCACTCTGTTCATATTACAGTTTCCCCAACCTCACTCTTGGTTTCGTTTTCGCATTTAATTCAATTCCCAATCTCGTTCGGGACCAACAATAACCAAACAAGCACATTACATATGTGAAAATATTAATCATTTTTACCCCGACCGGGACTTCAACCTAGGACTTATAATTACTAAGCCAAGGTGCAACCAATTACACCAAAGAAGGTTGAAATTAAACAGACCTTATTGCTTATATCTGCTATAGTAGGAATGAATGCATTCTATCTGAATGCCACTATGAACATAGTGGCATTTTTTTTTTTTTAGGATGGGATAGGATAGGAGGGGAAAAAAGGGAGGGAATCAAGGATATAAGGGAATTGGAGGGAAAAGAACGAAAATTATATAAAGTAAGAGAGAAAAAGAGAGGGGCAGACCCTCGTGCTAAGTTTTGATCTGGAATTCAGATTCTGAATTAGAGGCATTCAGATAGAATGCGTCCATAGTTTTAAGAATAAGTATCAGTTAGTGCACAAATGGAACCGACCGGGAAACGGGTGGTTATGATAATAGGGCTAATTCACGTAATCACAATCAGGTATTTGCTTTAGAACAGACGCAATCAGTTTTTCTCGAACTCTTCCTTGTGTTTTTGGGTGAACCAGCTTTAATACAAAAATCCGACTGGGGATATATATATATATATATATATATATATATATATATATATATATATATATATATATATATATATATATATATATATATATATATATATATGGAAACAGCCTCGGTATATATATATATATATATATATATATATATATATATATATATATATATATATATATATATATATATATATATATATATATATCAATCATTTTTTTTTTTACCCCGACCGGGACTCGAACCTAGGACTTATGATTACTAAGTCAAGGCGCTACCACTACACCACAGAAGGTTAAAATGAATCCAACCTTATAGCTTATATCTGCTATACTTAGGAATGAATGCATTCTAACTGAATGCCACTATGTTCATATTACAGATTCCCCAACCTCACTCGTGGCTTCATTTTAGCATTTAATTCAAATCCCAATCTCATTCGGGCCATGAAATTATCAAATAAGCACATTACATATGTGAAAACATGAATCATTTTTTTACCCCGACCGGGACTCGAACCTAGGACTTATGATTACTAAGTCAAGGCGCTACCACTACACCACAGAAGGTTAAAAAAAAAAAAAAATAATAAAATAAAATAAAAAAATATTCATGTTTTCACATATGTAATGTGCTTATTTGATAATTTCATGGCCCGAATGAGATTGGGATTTGAATTAAATGCTAAAATGAAGCCACGAGTGAGGTTGGGGAATCTGTAATATGAACATAGTGGCATTCAGTTAGAATGCGTTCATTCCTAAGTATAGCAGATATAAGCTATAAGGTTGGATTCATTTTAACCTTCTGTGGTGTAGTGGTAGCGCCTTGACTTAGTAATCATAAGTCCTAGGTTCGAGTCCCGGTCGGGGTAAAAAAAATGATTCATGTTTTCACATATGTAATGTGCTTATTTGATAATTTCATGGCCCGAATGAGATTGGGATTTGAATTAAATGCTAAAATGAAGCCACGAGTGAGGTTGGGGAATCTGTAATATGAACATAGTGGCATTCAGTTAGAATGCGTTCATTCCTAAGTATAGCAGATATAAGCTATAAGGTTGGATTCCTTTTAACCTTCTGTGGTGTAGTGGTAGCGCCTTGACTTAGTAATCATAAGTCCTAGGTTCGAGTCCCGGTCGGGGTAAAAAAATGATTCATGTTTTCACATATGTAATGTGCTTATTTGATAATTTCATGGCCCGAATGAGATTGGGATTTGAATTAAATGCTAAAATGAAGCCACGAGTGAGGCTGGGGAATCTGTAATATGAACATAGTGGCATTCAGTTAGAATGCGTTCATTCCTAAGTATAGCAGATATAAGCTATAAGGTTGGATTCCTTTTAACCTTCTGTGGTGTGGTGGTAGCGCCTTGACTTAGTAATCATAAGTCCTAGGTTCGAGTCCCGGTCGGGGTAAAAAAATGATTCATGTTTTCACATATGTAATGTGCTCATTTGATATATATATATATATATATATATATATATATATATATATATATATATATATATATATATATATATATCTTTATATTGCAGGTGTGTAGTTGGTAGCGCCTTGACTTAGTAATTATAAGTCCTAGGTTCGAGTCCCGGTCAGGGTAAAAAATGATTCATATATATATATATATATATATATATATATATATATATATATATATATATATATATATATATATATATATATATATATTACATGTAAGCTATTTTTTCATAACTATAAAATAAATGAATAAATAGGTCTATTGTTATTATTTCATCTATACCAACCTACGGTTTAAGGTTAAAAGCACGCATGTGAGCCACCAACTCTCCTTTCTTCACCTCTATCCTATCCAATCTTTCCTCTTCCCTCACAATTAAATGTATCTAACTACCATCAAAAAAAAGGAAACTAACCCTGTGAAGAATATTTTGAAGTTTTCTTTATATTTGCTAATAAGACATGACCTCAACCCAGATCACAATGGGATGGGATAGGATAGGAGGGGAAAAAAGGGGAGGGAATTAAGGATATAAGGGAATTGGAGGGAAAAGCACGAAAATTAAATAAAGTAAGAGATAAAGAAAGAGAGGGGCAGACCCTCGTGCTAAGTTTTGATCTGGAATTCAAATACTTTTGATATATATTATATCTCCAGATCACTCATCCACTGGCCTATCATTGCCCTTCCACCCCAGGGTGGGTATCTACAACCACCATTCTACCGACATTTATCATGAAATATATTCACAAATTGTCAATTGAGGATTTTGACATTTAAATGATCAGTAAAAATCAATGGCCTACAGGCACAATTGTCCAGCCATTTCGTGGGGGCAAACAATGGACACAACCTGGGTATTCTACAAAATATCCCAAACTACAGTCATACCAAAATAAACAGCAAAGAGCTAATGAAACAATCCCCTATACGCGAGACTACAGAAAGAGACACGATACAAACCTCTCTTATCGCCGTCCACGCACAAGAGACTTCTCCTGGAGTGATGGCTCTTACAACCCTAGACACTCACCTAGGCATACAAACTTTGGGAAGGCCCGATCATACCACGGCACATACTCAAACCAGCGTTACACATCCAACGGCAGGTACAGACACCAGGATCCATGGGCTAACCCCAGAACACACTACAATGATGAATTCCCAGCAGAATCACACAGTCGAAACTACAACTATGACTATGGATACCTCCACAATGAAACATGGTAAGAATGTAACATTAGTACATGTGAACGCTCAGTCCCTGCTCGCTCATTTTGAGGAAATAATAATGCTAACAAAAGACTACAACATAGACATCCTCTGTGTAAGTGAAACTTGGCTTCCTCCTACAACTGAAAATAAATATGTGAATATCCCAGAATTTAAAATATTTCGCAATGACCATGGCCGAGAGGGTGGGGTTTGTATTTATGTTAGAAATTATCTTAGTGCATCAGAAATAACCACAGGTTTAGAAAAAACTGAGGAGCTCGAAGATATATGGATCACTGTGCAGTATCAGAAACTTCCATCTTTCATTGTAGGGTGTGTTTACCACCTACCAGTTCATTCAATCATCTGCTAGAAACATTCAGAAATATCTGTGTGCGTCATAAACCCATACACATACTTGGTGATTTTAATGATGACTTGCTCTCAGCAGATAACAAAATGAAAAGGGTGATCAACACTGTGAAGTTAACACAAATAGTGACAAAACCGACCCGCATAACCCCCAATTCTAGGACTCTTATAGATCTGATAATAACAAATAAAGTGGAAAGTATACCCTATTGGGACGTAGTTCCCTGCCCAATTGCAGACCACGAACTGAACATTGCTATGCTAAATATAAACAAGCCGAAAAGGAAGCCTCTCCTCAAGACATTCCGGTGTCTAAAAAATTACTCCCCTGATATCTTTTGTGAAACATTAATCAACAACACAAATGCACTTAATAGAATTAAATACACAGATAACGTCAATTTGCAGGTTGAGATTCTAACAAAAGTCTTCCTTGAATGCTTAGATAGTTGTACACCCATTGTAACAAGAAAAATAACCCGCCCCTCAGCCCCCTGGCTAACTAATGACATCAAAGAGGCAATGCAAATCAGAAATCAAATACAAAAAGAGCTAAAAATGAATAGATATGATATGACTCTCCGAGAACATTATAAAACAGAAAAGAAACGTGTCAGATCTCTCATCAGTGTAAGTAAAAATGACTTTTACAAAAATCAATTTAATGACTCTAGACATGATACAGCAGCAACATGGAAAGTGATAAGAAGCATGATACCAAATGAAAAGAGTACCTCAGAAAGTTATGAAAATATTACGGAGTTGAAAGACAAAGCAGAAAACTTTAATAACTATTTTGCTAACGTTGGCAAAAATACATATGAAAAAACTCAAGAAAACATCAACTCAGTGAATATGAGTAATTGCTTAAATGACAATTCTTCCAATGAAAACACAAGAGAGTACTTCAAGATAATTCCTATCGATTGTGCTACCCTAATTCTTACCATAAAGAGCCTAAGAAACTCTGGCTCTTATGGTTCAGATGGTATACCATTTCAGTTCATCAATGATGCTCTACCCATGATTGCATCCTATATTCTAACTATTATGAACACTTCCATTGTTACTAAAAAGTTTCCTGACTCTTGGAAAATATCACATGTAATACCTCTGCATAAAAAGGGGGACAGAGAATATGTGACAAACTATCATCCCATTTCCCTGCTACCCATTTTCTCTAAAATATTAGAAAAAATTGTTGCATGCCAACTTATGTCATATTTAGAATCTGTTCCGGTTTTACGTCACGGACTCCCTTATCAACCAAGGGTAGGACGGTTGCCTTCTTGCGAAGGACTTGTTTTGGCAGATGTAATCCTTACGCTGAGTGCATGCCTTTGCTAACCTCAGACCGTGGCGGGGCGCGAACCCTCAAATAGAATAATAAGTATTAACCAACATGGTTTCAGACCGAAACTTTCGACGGAAACTGCACTGCTTAAAGTTACGAATAGTATATATAATAATATAGATATGAAAAAAAAAATATCTCTTCTTGTATTATTAGACTTATCAAAAGCCTTCGACAGTGTAAACCATGAAATTCTTTTAAGTTAATGTATTAACTTAAATACTGATCCAAGCTGGTTTAGCGAGTATCTATCTAATCGTAAACAGTCCATACTTCTTAACAACATTATCTCTGTGCCAAAAAATGTATCATTTGGTGTTCCACAGGGATCAGTACTTGGTCCTATCCTCTTCTCCATTTACGTAAATGATCTATCTTCTTTCATTTCTGACTGTCTAGTCGTACAATATGCAGATGACACTCAACTACTCCTTAGTGGTGATATTAATAATCTCCCAGAGCTAACTTTAAGAGCAGAAAACACTCTATCAAAAATTAAAACCTATTTCCAAGAAATTGGGCTGTTAATTAACGAAAGTAAAACACAGTGCATATTTATTGGTTCAAGGTTCCACATAGCACAAATTCCAGAAAACACAACAATTATTTTTTGCGACAATATTATCACACCTAGCAAAACAGTCAAAAACCTAGGAATTCACTTTGATAACCACATGTTGTTTGATTCCCACATAGATAAAGTATGCAAAAAGGTTATAGGAACATTAATGTACTTATCACCTATAAAAGGCAATTTTGAGACTACCACTCGAATAACTGTTGTTGAATCTCTAGCCCTAAGTCACATTAATTACTGCACAACTGTTTGGGGAGCTACCACTAAGACTCAGATAAACAGAATACAGAAGCTTATTAATTTTGCAGCTCGAGTTGTCCTGGGAGGAAGAGGAAAATATGACCACATCACACCAGCTCTCAATAAACTTGGGTGGCTGTGGGCAGAAAAGAAGGTCGCTTATGCTATTTATGTTTTTGTATTCAAAATTTTGGACCATCATTATCCTAGCTGGTTATTTGATTTAAAAACAGTCAGGGATATAAGGGGAACCAACACAAGACAGAGCAGTGAGCTCTTTATTCACAGAACAAACACAGAAGCAGGTTCAAAGATGATCACTAACAAAGGGCCAACACTCTGGAATAATATTCCAGAGCATCTTGAAAATGCATCCTCCTTCACAGCTTTCAAAGGCAAACTATATAGTTTTCTTTTGGACAAATAGTTGCTGCTCATTAAGAACTAATTATTCTCATTGTAAGGAAACAAATATGGAAATGATGCCGATAATAACGATCCTGTATCTAGTGGCATACTTACTGCTTTATTATTAACATTATTGTTAACATTTTTATTACAGCATTATTATTTTCTATGAAAGCTACATTTAATTTAACTATATGTCTAACCCTCTTATTAATTAGTTTAATTACATGTCTACTTATAAGTTACTATTAATGTTGAATAACCATTGTACAAAATGGAAATAAATGTTTGTTTGTTTGTATTCCTCCCAGGGCAACTCGAGCTGCAAAATTAATAAGCTTCTGTATTCTGTTTATCTGAGTCTTAGTGGTAGCTCCCCAAACAGTTGTGCAGTAATTAATGTGACTTAGGGCTAGAGATTCAACAACAGTTATTCGAGTGGTAGTCTCAAAATTGCCTTTTATACGTGATAAGTACATTAATGTTCCTGTAACCTTTTTGCATACTTTATCTATGTGGGAATCAAACAACTTGCAGTAAGAGATAAAAAGAGAACACAATCTTGCAGTTCCAACTGATTTATATTTATATATGTTTGTAGATCATAAAACAAAGATCAGGGAAGACTTATATGAGAATGGGGGAGCGGGTCACAAGCAGTATGTAGTTATTCACGTGCAGGAATAAATATTACCATGATTGATACGAACTGACTCAATTTCCTAGCCTTAATGTATGTACAATAATATACATTATAAGAGGCTGTACACATCTACGGGTCCAGTATGACCCATCCCACACTAGGATGGTGTCTATCTAAAATATACCAGCTGTCCCTTTCTTCCCTCTATATTCTTTTCCCCTCTTCCTTTCCTCAATACTCAGTGCTATCGCACTTCTACCTTTCTTATCAACAATTAAGCATGAGAGACGTGGGAATATGTGCCGATGAAAGCAAAGTAAGGGAGTCTAAGATTACGGATACGGATAAATGGGCATAAGAGATTACTTAGGGTAAGGATTTTAAACTGAGGATCGTATTTCTTTTGCATTTGTTATTAATGACCAAATTACATCGTGAAATATGAGTTTTATCAACATAAGATAAAATTTCCTAGTAATTTTGAGAGAGAGAGAGAGAGAGAGAGAGAGAGAGAGAGAGTGAATTTAAGTATTCTCTTTTCGACAAAACTGTTGTAGTAAATGCAATTAATATATATTAAAATTAATATAAAATTTAATCTATATAAAAAATAAAAAAGTTTTGATGATAATATTTATTTTCTACAAGTTTTGTAGAAGAGACCATTAATAGTTTTCTCTGCTTATAAGCTAAATAGCTTTGAAAGCACATGGCCAGGTCTTGGGGTGTTTCGAAACCAATACTTTTTAGAAAATTAATTTAAAACGTATTTTAAATTTAAATACATATTTGATTTTATTTTTTTTAAACATTATCATTATTAAAATAAAATACAAAACATTGAAAAAAATTATAGATTTACTTAATTATTACATAATAATTTTGAATTAGTTGTGTTTGTGTAATATTTGTTACATATTATTTTAATGATGATCAACTAAAAAGAGAAAATAAAATGAGTAGACTTATTAAGAATTTAAATCTAGAACAGATTATAAATAAACCAACTAGAATCACTCCCACTTCAGTTTCCCAAATCGATCTAGTAATAACAAACTCCAAACATATGATAACTAAGTGTGACGTAATGCCAAGCCCTATAGCAGACCACGAGGAAATTGTAACGTCCCTAAATATTCGCAAACCAAAGAGACAACCAATCTTTAAAACATTCAGATGCTTAAGAAATTATTCACAAGAATTACTTTGTAGTTTACTTATGAATGAAGTACATAAATTAAATGAAATTCTATATACCGATAATATAAACAAACAAGTAAGAATTTTAACCAGTGTCTTATCATCATGTATAGATCGATGTGCACCACTCGTGACAAGAGAAATATTTCGTCCCCCCGCTCCTTGGATAACAGATGACATAAAAAACATTATGAAAGAAAGAGACAAACTACAAAATGAAGTAAAACTACAAAGAGATAATATCCCTTTAAGAGAAAAGTTTACAGAGCATAAGAAACAAGTAAAATCATTATTAAGTAACAGTAAGAAACAGTATTACAAAAATGAATTTCAAAACGCTAAAGGCAATATCTCTGATACATGGAAAATTGCTAAAACCATGCTTTCCAATAACTGTAATAAAAGTAGTAACATATCAATTATACCCGATGAGGTAGATGTAAGTGCTAAAGCAGAAGAGTTCAATAATTTTTTCGCTGAAGTGGGGAAAAAAACCTTTGAAAAAACAAAAAAAGAAATAATAAATGAAATCAATAATAGAAATGGTGGTAATAATAATGATGACGGTAGTAGTAATAATAATAGAAATGTTGATAATGGTGTAAATAATAATGATGGTGGTAGTAATGGTAATGATAATAGTGATGATGGTAGCAATAATAATAATAATGTAAATATGGAAGAACATAGTGCATTCAATAGAAGTACTGATGTCTTTAACCCTACTACAGTAGATTGTAATACAGTAATCTTAGTAATAAAAAATCTGAAAGACTCTAATGCATATGGATCAGATGGAATTTGTTTTCGTTTTATTAGAGATTCATTATTTGTAATAGCTTATTATCTGACGGTAATAATCAATACTTCCATAGTTACCAATATCTACCCAGATTTATGGAAAAATCCCCATGTAATTCCTGGTTTTAAAAATGGAAATCCTGACGACGTCTCTAACTATAGACCAATCTCTTTACTACCAATTTTATCAAAGATACTTGAAAAGATTGTTGCAAATCAGTTAAGTGAGTTTCTTGAAAAAAATAAACTTATTGCAAAAAGTCAACACGGTTTCAGGCCAAAATTATCAACTGAAACTGCCTTATTGAAAATATCAGATGAAATATACAAAAATATAGATAATAAGAAAATATCATTGCTACTACTACTCGATCTTTTTAAAGCTTTTGATAGTGTAAACCACAGTATATTATTAGAAAAATGCAAAAAAATGAACATTGCCCCAAGCTGGTTCGAGAACTATTTAAAAAACCGCTACCAGTCAGTCAGAATAAAAGATACAGTTTCAAGTTCCAAGAAGGTATTGTTTGGGGTCCCTCAGGGATCGATCCTAGGACCTATACTTTTTCTAATATATGTAAACGATCTAGTAAAATATTTACCTAACTGTTATGTCATTCAATATGCTGACGATACTCAAATCTTAATTGAAGGAGAAATTAATGATTTAGAAAATATTATTCGTAGAGCAGAAGAAATTTTGTATATGGCCAAACGTTACTTTCTAAAAAATGGTCTGTTACTTAATGAAACTAAAACCCAATCTATTCTTATCGGATCCAGACAATTATTATCAGAAGTTGATGACAATCTTCATATAAATTTTAACGGTAATATCATTAAGCCAATGAACTCGGTAAAGAACCTAGGTGTCTATTTTGACCGTTACATGAATTTTGAAATGCATATAGATGAAATTTATAAAAAAGTAATGGGTACTCTAATATATCTAAATAGGGTAAAAGACTCATTTGAAACATCAACTCGTATAATAATTGTCCAGTCCTTAGCTATGAGTTTAATTAATTACTGCCTCAAAGTTTGGGGATGTACAAATAAGACTCAATTACAAAGAATACAAAAGTTACAAAACTTTGCAGCACGAGTGGCTGTTGGCAATGTAAGAAAATACGAGCACATCTCTCCTGTTTTAAAAGATCTAGAATGGATAAAGATTAGAGATAAATATGTTTTTGATATATGTACCTTTGTTTTTAATATACTAAGAAACAATATTCCTGATTGCTTGTATAATTTTTCTACAGTAAGCTCAGTTACCGGGTTAACTACCCGTCAAGGGGAAGATTTATTAGTACGAAGGTCTAAAACTGATATTGGTTCAAGAGATATAAACATTCGTGGACCTCATTTATATAATCAGCTTCCCAGAGAACTAAAAAATGCTGGTTCAGTGTATACTTTTAAATATAATCTTAAGAAGTTGCTCTTAAAGGAAGATTTTACTTGTAAATTTTAATGGTACACTCATCTTTATGATTTGTTTGTTTTAGTATGTCTATATCGTACACCACAGATGTCTATCTGGAATATATATGTATCTTATTTAAATACCCAATGTACATTGGAATAAAGGATTATTATTATCTTACCAAATTAACAGCTTCGTTATTCCTTTTCATCTTATTTTTGGATCAACAAAATCCATAATATTACATAGTCTTCACTTGTGTGATGACGTTTAGAGAGGAAAGTAAGAGGAACCCCACTCGTGTGCGGAAACACATTGAATGGGACCAAGAGATTATTTTTTTTTTTTTTATTTATTCAGATAACTGTACATGGGGACATGGGCACTCCCAGTCATGTTGCAGTTGATAACATAGCCTCCTGGCTAGTACAGTGGTAACGCGCTGACCTCGCATTCGCGAGGTCGACGGATCGCGCCTCGTCCAGGCAAGAGAGTTTAAGCTGTTTACTGGGGAGGTTACTGCTGTGGCTGGTCACCACAGTGGGGGGTTGGGGCCTGTGCCGGTTGGCGACCACCCTATGGGTCCTCCATGACCCGTTCCACCCATCCGTGGGTGGAGAATCTAAAAAAAAAAAAAAAAGTTGATAACATTACAATCTATGTGGTTATGTATAAATAACATACAAATAGAATTTGCAATTAATTTTAAATATCATAGCAAGTAATTAATAATAAAATATAGTGTAATAATTGAAGAGTAATCATTGTGACAATATTTTCAATAGCCCTTGTTGAGTGCTATCATTTAAATTACATTTCACTTTTCAACAGTACTACTGCAGACAATTTGAAGCAGATATAGAATAACAATTTTCAGGTTAGAATAATAAGTAGGTACATACATATATATATACACACACATACATACACACACACACACACATATATATATATATATATATATATATATATATATATATATATATATATATATATATATATATATATATATATATATATATATGCATGCATTAATTAGATGAGCAATAGAAACACCACTGGGGCTTCATAGCCATACATATCAAGGAGAGAGAGAGAGAGAGAGAGTTTGTGGTATTCATTTCAGCAAAAGGAGTTATTCGTCCTTTTTACAGATAAAGACACATCCATGCATACTCATACACATCATTGTCATCTGAGGGTAACACAGCAGAGGAAAGTGCATGTACTTAATTGCATATACGTACACATATAAACCTGAACATACATACATACATACACATAAACACAGTGCCATATAATGGAGGATAAATTTGGAAGGAAAAGAAAGAGAAAGACTGAAAGCCTTTCCCCTTCTCCACCCTTCAAATTATGTACGTGAGAGAGAATTACAAGAGAGTTCACTTGGTCACTTCCCTCTCCATTCAATCCCAGGCATCCACGAGCCAAAACAAAACGAAAACATTTATTTCCATTTTGTACAATGGTTATTCAACATTAACAGTAACTTATAAGTAGACATGTAATTAAACTAATAAATAAGAGGGTTAGACATATAGTTAAATTAAATGTAGCTTTCATAGAAAATAATAATGCTGTAATAAAAATGTTAACAATAATGTTAATAATAAAGCAGTAAGTATGCCACTAGATACAGGATCGTTATTATCGGCATCATTTCCATATTTGTTTCCTTACAATGAGAATAATTAGTTCTTAATGAGCAGCAACTATTTGTCCAAAAGAAAACTATATAGTTTGCCTTTGAAAGCTGTGAAGGAGGATGCATTTTTAAGATGCTCTGGAATATTATTCCAGAGTGTTGGCCCTTTGTTAGTGATCATCTTTGAACCTGCTTCTGTGTTTGTTCTGTGAATAAAGAGCTCACTGCTCTGTCTTGTGTTGGTTCCCCTTATATCCCTGACTGTTTTTAAATCAAATAGCCCGCTAGGATAATGATGGTCCAAAATTTTGAATACAAAAACATAAATAGCATAAGCGACCTTCTTTTCTGCCCTCAGCCACCCAAGTTTATTGAGAGCTGGTGTGATGTGGTCATATTTTCTTATTCCTCCCAGGGCAACTCGAGCTGCAAAATTCATAAGCTTCTGTATTCTGTTTATCTGAGTCTTAGTGGTAGCTCCCCAAACAGTTGTGCAGTAATTAATGTGACTTAGGGCTAGAGATTCAACAACAGTTATTCGAGTGGTAGTCTCAAAATTGTCTTTTATACGTGATAAGTACATTAATGTTCCTGTAACCTTTTTGCATACTTTATCTATGTGGGAATCAAACAGCATGTGGTTATCAAAGTGAATTCCTAGGGTTTTGACTGTTTTGCTAGGTGTGATAATATTGTCGCAAAAATTAATTGTTGTGTTTTCTGGAATTTGTGCTATGTGGAACCTTGAACCAATAAATATGCACTGTGTTTTACTTTTGTTAATTAACAGCCCAATTTCTTGGAAATAGGTTTTAATTTTTGACAGAGTGTTTTCTGCTCTTAAAGTTAGCTCTGGGAGGTTATTAATATCACCATTAAGGAGTAGTTGAGTGTCATCTGCATATTGTACGACTAGGCAGTCAGAAATGAAAGAAGATAGATCATTTACGTAAATGGAGAAGAGGATAGGACCAAGTACTGATCCCTGTGGAACACCAAATGATACATTTTTTGGCACAGAGATAGATAGATAGATACTCGCTAAACCAGCTTGGATCAATATTTAAGTTAATACATTTACTTAAAAGAATTTCATGGTTTACACTGTCGAAGGCTTTTGATAAGTCTAATAATATAAGCAAAGATATTTTTTTTCATATTTATATTATTATATATACTATTCGTAACTTTAAGCAGTGCAGTTTCCGTCGAGAGTTTTGGTCTGAAACCATGTTGGTTAATCGTTAGTAGTCTATTTGATTCTAAATATGACAAGTTGGCATGCAACAATTTTTTCTAATATTTTAGAGAAAATGGGTAGCAGGGAAATGGGACGATAGTTTGTCACATCTTCTCTGTCCCCCTTTTTATGCAGAGGTATTACATGTGATATTTTCCAAGAGTCAGGAAACTTTTTAGTAACAATGGAAGTGTTCATAATAGTTAGAATATAGGATGCAATCATGGGTAGAGCATCTTTGATGAACTGAAATGGTATACCATCTGAACCATAAGAGCCAGAGTTTCTTAGGCTCTTTATGGTAAGAATTAGGGTAGCACAATCGATAGGATTTATCTTGAAGTACTCTCTTGTGTTTTCATTGGAAGAATTGTCATTTAAGCAATTACTCATATTCACTGAGTTGATGTTTTCTTGAGTTTTTTCATATGTATTTTTGCCAACGTTAGCAAAATAGTTATTAAAGTTATCTGCTTTGTCTTTCAACTCCGTAATATTTTCATAACTTTCTGAGGTACTCTTTTCATTTGGTATCATGCTTCTTATCACTTTCCATGTTGCTGCTGTATCATGTCTAGAGTCATTAAATTGTTTTTTGTAAAAGTCTTTTTTACTTACACTGATGAGAGATTTGACACGTTTCTTTTCTGTTTTATAACGTTCTCGGAGAGTCATATCATATCTATTCATTTTTAGCTCTTTTTTGTATTTGACTTCTGATTTGCATTGCCACTTTGATGTCATTATTTAGCCAGGGGGCTGAGGGGTGGGTTATTTTTCTTGTTACAATGGGTGCACAACTATCTAAGCATTCAAGGAAGACTTTTGTTAAAATCTCAACGTGCAAATCGACGTTATCTGTGTATTTAATTCTATTAAGTGCATTTGTGTTGTTGATTAATGTTCCACAAAAGATATGAGGGGAGTAATTTTTTAGACACCGGAATGTCTTGAAGAGAGGCTTCCTTTTCGGCTTGTTTATGTTTAGCATAGCAATGTTCAGCTCGTGGTCTGCAATTGGGCAGGGAACTACGTCCCAATAGGGTATACTTTCCACTTTATTTGTTATTATCAGATCTATAAGAGTCCTAGAATTAGGGGTTATGCGGGTCGGTTTTGTCACTATTTGTGTTAACTCCACAGTGTTGATCACCCTTTTCATTTTGTTATCTGCTGAGAGCAAGTCATCATTAAAATCACCAAGTATGTATATGGGTTTATGACGCACACAGATATTTCTGAATGTTTCTAGCAGATGATTGAATGAACTGGTAGGTGCTTTAGGGTGACGGTAAACACACCCTACAATGAAAGATGGAAGTTTCAGATACTGCACAGTGATCCATAAATCTTCGAGCTCCTCAGTTTTTTCTAAACCTGTGGTTATTTCTGATGCACAAAGATAATTTCTAACATCAGGGGAATACAGAGTAAGTATTTGTACCCCCTACCTCTTCTCATATAATATATATATATATATAATATATATTATATATATATATATATATATATATATAATATATATATAATATATATATATTCCCTGCGTATCGTAAAAGGCGACTAAAAGTGGACGGGGCGGGGAACTGGGATTCCCCCCCCCCTTGTACCAACCTCCTGTGAGACGTCAAAGAAGGGGAGTGGGGGGGGGAGAATAACTTCTCCCCAAACTGTTTTCCTTTTTTTGATGTCGGCTACCCCCCAATTTAAGGGGGAAACAGCCAAGGTATATATATATATATATATATATATATATATATATATATATATATATATATATATTATATATATATATATATATATATATATATAATTCACTTGGATTTATAGGCACTTTAAAATCTATACTTAAAAATAAAATAATTTGCGAATCTAATTGTTTGATTTATGATAAATAATTATATATATGAAAAGAAATATATTAATATTATATGCTCTTATTGTAGATATAAACTTAAATCACAATATGACAATATATTTTTTCTTAATTTTTATTTATTAAATTTTAGGTCTCACTCGTATTATTACTTTTTATTCAGTATAAAGACATAACGTTTTATGAAGCATACGTTAAGATACACATGCTCCGATTGCTCTCCAAAGTTCCAGATATTGAAGTAAGTCATAGTAGCAACAAATAGTCTTTTCATTATGAAAGTTTATACGAAATATTCACCAAAAAAAAAAAAATAATAATAATAATAAATATTTCAGGTACATTATAAGATTTGATGAAATGTACATAACAGTATATAAAGCTGAATACATTTTTTTTTCCTTTAGTGTATAACTGGAATTCGCTGCTGTAAGAAAAATATTGAACACAGAATCTGAATTCCAGATCAAAACTTAGCACGAGGGTCTGCCCCTCTCTTTTTATCTCTTACTTTATTTAAATTTCGTTCTTTTCCCTCCAATTCCCTTATATCCTTAATCCCCTCCCCTTTTTTCCCCTCCTATCCTATCCCATCCTAAAAAAAAAATGCACTATAATGTTTAAGTAATTTTCTATTTCAAGATGGCAGCATAGTTTTACTCTATAATTGTGTACCTGGAATATACCTGCGTTTTTGTTATATTGTTATTTTTTTTTTCTAATGTGCATAATCAATTTAGGAACACCTGCAGGCCTAAAAGGGAAGGTCCACTCACCCTCAAGGGAGAATATCAGTGGAAAAAAAGAAAGGAATTTTATATATATATATATATATATATATATATATATATATATATATATATATATATATATATATATATATATATATATATATATATATATATATATATATATATATATATATATATATATATATATATATATATATATATATATATATATATATATATATATATATATATATATATATATATATATATATATACTTCATAATAACCAAAATATACAAATTGCATATAACAGTACCTAACATATTATATGTTGGAAAATTCAACCTAAAACTATTATGTTTTATGATGAGTTTAAGTATATAAAAGCCATAGGAAATATCCTTGGGAAAATTATTTGTCATATATCAGTATAATATTTTGAGCGCTATTTTGTGTGTTTTTTTTTTCTTTCAAAGTGGATCGAAAAAGAGCACTGCATATATTACATACTTGCTTTCATTCATTAAAAACTATGAATTGAGAGAGATGAATATTTACTTTCACTCTTGCTGGAGCAGCATATGCTAACAATCAGCATTAGGGTTTGCCCCTCTCTATTTGTTTCTTTATTCTATTATCGAGCTTTTCCCTCCCATCCACTCTCATCCTATGTCCCCCTCTTTCTCGGTGATGACACCATGAATAGGGTTAAGAGGGTTCAATCGATGCTGTCACTGTTCTTCCCCCCTCTCTCTTTTTTTTTTTTAGGGTGGGATAGGATAGGAGGGAAAAGGGGGGAGGGGATTAATCAAATCAAATCAAAATCAAAACATTTATTTCCATTTTGTACAATGGTTATTCAACATTAATAGTAACTTATAAGTAGACATGTAATTAAACTAATAAATAAGAGGGTTAGACATATAGTTAAATTAAATGTAGCTTTCATAGAAAATAATAATGCTGTACTAAAACTGTTAACAATAATGTTAATAATAAAGTAGTAAGTATGCCACTAGATACAGTATCGTTATTATCGGCATCATTTCCATATTTGTTTCCTTACAATGAGAATAATTAGTTCTTAATGAGCAGCAACTATTTGTCCAAAAGAAAACTATATAGTTTGCCTTTGAAAGCTGTGAAGGAGGATGCATTTTTAAGATGCTCTGGAATATTATTCCAGAGTGTTGGCCCTTTGATAGTAATCATCTTTGAACCTGCTTCTGTGTTTGTTCTGTGAATAAAGAGCTCACTGCTCTGTCTTGTGTTGGTTCCCCTTATATCCCTGACTCTTTTTAAATCAAATAGCCAGCTAGGATAATGATGGTCCAAAATTTTGAATACAAAAACATAAATAGCATAAGGGACCTTCTTTTCTGCCTGCATCCACCCAAGTTTATTGAGAGCTGGTGTGATGTGGTCATATTTTCTTATTCCTCCCAGGGCAACTCGAGCTGCAAAATTAATAAGCTTCTGTATTCTGTTTATCTGAGTCTTAGTGGTAGATCCCCAAACAGTTGTGCAGTAATTAATGTGACTTAGGGCTAGAGATTCAACAACAGATATTCGAGTGGTAGTCTCAAAATTGTCTTTTATACGTGATAAGTACATTAATGTTCCTGTAACCTTTTTGCATACTTTATCTATGTGGGAATCAAACAACATGTGGTTATCAAAGTGAATTCCTAGGTTTTTGACTGTTTTGCTAGGTGTGATAATATTGTCGCAAAAATTAATTGTTGTGTTTTCTGGAATTTGTGCTATGTGGAACCTTGAACCAATAAATATGCACTGTGTTTTACTTTCGTTAATTAACAGCCCAATTTCTTGGAAATAGGTTTTAATTTTTGACAGAGTGTTTTCTGCTCTTAAAGTTAGCTCTGGGAGGTTATTAATATCACCACTAAGGAGTAGTTGAGTGTCATCTGCATATTGTACACTAGACAGTCAGAATTGAAAGAAGATAGATCATTTACGTAAATGGAGAAGAGGATAGAACCAAGTACTGATCCCTGTGGAACACCAAATGATACATCCTTTGGCACAGAGATAATGTTGTTAAGACGTATGGACTGTTTACGATTAGATAGATACTCGCTAAACCAGCTTGGATCAATATTTAAGTTAATACATTTACTTAAAAGAATTTCATGGTTTACACTATCGAAGGCTTTTGATAAGTCTAACAAAATTAGTATAGATATTTTTTTCATATCTATATTATTATATATACTATTCGTAACTTTAAGCAGTGCAGTTTCCGTCGAGAGTTTTGGTCTGAAACCATGTTGGCTAATCGTTAGTAGTCTATTTGATTCTAAATATGACATAAGTTGGCATGCAACAATTTTTTCTAATATTTTAGAGAAAATGGGTAGCAGGGAAATGGGACGATAGTTTGTCACATCTTCTCTGTCCCCCTTTTTATGCAGAGGTATTACATGTGATAATTTCCAAGAGTCAGGAAACTTTTTAGTAACAATGGAAGTGTTCATAATAGTTAGAATATAGGATGCAATCATGGGTAGAGCATCTTTGATGAACTGAAATGGTATACCATCTGAACCATAAGAGCCAGAGTTTCTTAGGCTCTTTATGGTAAGAATTAGGGTAGCACAATCTATAGGAGTTAGCTTGAAGTACTCTCTTGTGTTTTCATTGGTAGAATTGTCTAGGAGTAAACATACTGGCAGATTTGTCTCCAGAAATACATATAAATGGCATAGTAAGGGCAGCATATGCATTCTTAGCAAATGTAAGGGTAGCCTTCAGGCACATGGACAAGGACATAGTCAGAAATATTTATGTATCCTATGTGAGGCCAAAACTCGAATATGCAGCCCCCTTTTGGAATCCGCACTTGAAAAAGCACATAGCTAAGCTTGAAAAAGTTCAAAGACATGCCACGAAGCTGGTGCCAGAAATACACAATCTCAGTTATGATGAGAGGCTGAGGGAATTAGACTTACCATCACTGGAAGCTAGAAGATTGAGGGGGTATATGGTGACAGTCTTTAAATTCCTTCATGGTTATGATAGAGTGGATAGGGATCGATATTTTGATATGGCTGGCTCTAGAACTAGAGGTCATAGTTTGAAGCTTCGTAAGAAAACTTCTTTGCAGGATGTAAGGAAATACTTTTTCAGTGCAAGAGTAGTTGATAATTGGAATTTGCTAAGCGAGGAGGTAGTTAATGCTATCTCAATCCATAGTTTTAAGGACAGGTATGATAAGTATCACTAAGTATAAAATGGAACCGATCAGGAGATGGGAAGATACGAGCTTTGGGCTCTTTCCCGTAAACTCAATTAGGTAATCACACCACACACACACACACACACACACACACACACACACACACACACATATATATATATATATATATATATATATATATATATATATATATATATATATATATATATATATATATATACAGCTGTGTACTTTTTCTTGAAGACCATATGTCAAATTCCTTCCTAACTTGATTATGCTCATTAGACAAGATCGAAAATTTATCACTATAACAAAAATGTATGCATATTCCAGGTACACAATTATAGAGTCAAACTATGTAGCCATCTTGGAATAGAAAATAATTTAAGCATTTGTAGTGCATTTGCAAGCTCAAAATTATCCTTACAGCAGTGAATTCCAGTAATGCACTACAGAGTAAAAACAAGGATTCAGCTTTATATACTGTCATATACATTTCATCAAATCTTTTAGTGTATATGAAAGTTTTGTTTTGTGAACGTTTCGTATAAGCTTTCATCATGAAAAGACTATTTGTTGCTACTATGACTTACCTCAATATCTGGAACTTTTGTGAGCAATCGGAGCATGTGTAGGTTAATGTACAGTATTTCTTATATAGCTTTGTCTTTATACTGAATAAATAATACAAGTGAGTCATAGAATTTAATGAAAACAATAATATTTAAAGAATTTGATAGTAAACTTAATCTAATTTTATATTTGCAATAATAACATATAATATTTAAATATTTGTTTTCTTAATTTATGTATTTCATATTTTCAAAACAATTGGCTCTAATGACAGATTTTGTTTAAATTTAGATTTTACAAGGTGCACTTCCCATGGAAGAGCCAAAAAAAAATCCTTGTGAATCAATTTGTGATATTCATTATGCATATTTTATTATCCCTTCACATCTGACAAGTCATTACACTCTCCATCTCTGTTTCTCTTTACTTTTTGTCTTCTTCGTGCCCAGGCCAGATGGGGGCTGTTTTATTTGACTATTTTTTTTTTTTTGGCCCGTCCTGGTGTCACAATCATAAAAAAAAAATGTAAGGGCATATACTCCAGGGTAACGATTACATTTGCCAAAACAAGTCCTTCGCAAGAAGGCATCCGTCCTAGCCCTTAGTAGAAAATGGAGTTGGCGACGTAAAACCGAATCTATATATATCTATATATATATATATATATATATATATATATATATATATATATATATATATATATATATATATATATAGTGGTAGCGCCTTGACTTAGTAATCATAAGTCCTAGGTTCGAGTCCCGGTCGGGGTAAAAAAATGATTCATGTTTTCACATATGTAATGTGCTTATTTGATCATTTCATGGCCCGAATGAGATTGGGAATTGAATTAAATGCTAAAATGAAGCCACGAGTGAGGTTGGGGAATCTGTAATATGAACATAGTGGCATTCAGTTAGAATGCGTTCATTCCTAAGTATAGCAGATATAAGCTATAAGGTTGGATTCCTTTTAACCTTCTGTGGTGTAGTGGTAGCGCCTTGACTTAGTAATCATAAGTCCTAGGTTCGAGTCCCGGTCGGGGTAAAAAAATTATTCATGTTTTCACATATGTAATGTGCTTATTTGATCATTTCATGGCCCGAATGAGATTGGGAATTGAATTAAATGCTAAAATGAAGCCACGAGTGAGGTTGGGGAATCTGTAATATGAACATAGTGGCATTCAGTTAGAATGCGTTCATTCCTAAGTATAGCAGATATAAGCTATAAGGTTGGGTTCCTTTTAACCTTCTGTGGTGTAGTGGTAGCGCCTTGACTTAGTAATCATAAGTCCTAGGTTCGAGTACCGGTCGGGGTAAACAAATGATTCATATATATATATATATATATATATATATATATATATATATATATATATATATATATATATATATATATATTAAATTCACCTGGATTTATGGGCACTTCTATGAGGAGTGTACCCTTTAAAATCCGAACTTAACAAGAAAAAATACATTTCTGAATATAATTGTTTGATTCATAATAAATACATATATTTATGAAACAAATATTTTAATATTATATGCTCTTATTGTCGATATAAAGTTAAATCACAATATGACAATAAATTTTTCTTAATCATAATTTCTTTTTTATTAAATTTTAGGACTCACTTGTATTATTATTATTTTTTTTTAGTATAAAGACAAAGCTTTATAAAGCATACGTTAAGATACACATGCTCCAATTGCTCTCCAAAGTTCAAGATATTGAAGTAAGTCATGGTAGCAACAAATCGCTTTTCGTGATGAAAGTTTATACGAAATATTCACACACACACACACACACACACACACACACACAAAATCAGGTACGCTATGAGATTTGATGAAATGTACATAACAGTATATAAAGAGAAATACATGTTTTTACTTTAGTGTATAACTGGAATTCTCTGCTGTAAGAAAAATTTTGAACTTAGAATCTGAATTCTAGATCAAAACTTAGCACGAGGGTCTGCCCCTCTCCTTTTATCTCTAACTTTATTTAATTTTCGTGCTTTTCCCTCCAATTCCCTTATATCCTTAATCCCCTCCCCTTTTTTCCCCTCCTATCCCATCCCATCCTAAAATAAAAATGCACTATAATGTTTAAGTAATTTTCTATTTCAAGATGGCTGCATAGCTTTGCTCTATAATTGTGTACCTGGAATATCCCTGGGTTTTTGTTATACTGTATATAAAACTAGGGCTTACAATTACTAAGCCAAGGCGCTACCAACTACACCACAGGTTAAACGGAAACAGACCATATATCTGCTATAGTAAATATACTGATATATATATATATATATATATATATATATATATATATATATATATATATATATATATATATATATATATATATATATATATATATATATATATATATATATATATATATATATATATATATATATATATATATATAATCATTTTTTACCCCAACCGGGACTTGAAACTAGGGCTTACATTTACTAAGCCAAGGCGCTACCAACTACACCACAGGTTAAAAGGAAACAGATCTCATAGCTTATATCTGCTATAGTAGGAATGAACGCATTCTATCTGAATGCCACTATGTTCATATTACAGTTTCCCCAACCTCACTCGATGTTTCAATTTTGCATTTAATTCAACTCCCAATCTCATTCGGGACCAACAATAACCAAATAAGCACATTACATGTGAAAGCATAAATCATTTTTTACCCCGACCGGGACTTGAACCTAGGACTTATAATTACTAAACCAAGGTGCTACCAAATACACCACAGAAGGTTAAAAGGAAACAGACCTTATATCTTATATCTGCTATAGTAGGAAGGAACACATTCTATCTGAATGTCACTGTTTATATTGCAGTTTCCCAAACCTCACTCTTGGTTTCGTTTTCGCATTTAATTCAATTCCCAATCTCGTTTGGGACCAACAATAACCAAATAATCACATAACATATGTGAAAGCATGAATCATTTTTTACCCTGACCAGGACTTCAACCTAGGACCTATAATTACTAAACCAAGGTGCTACCAAATTCAGCACAGAAGGTTAAAAGGAAACAGGCCTTATAGCTTATATCTCCTATAGTAGGAATGAACACATTCTATCTGAATGCCACTCTGTTCATATTACAGTTTCCCCAACCTCACTCTTGGTTTCGTTTTCGCATTTAATTCAATTCCCAATCTCGTTCGGGACCAACAATAACCAAACAAGCACATTACATATGTGAAAATATTAATCATTTTTACCCCGACCGGGACTTCAACCTAGGACTTAGAATTACTAAGCCAAGGTGCAACCAATTACACCAAAGAAGGTTGAAATTAAACAGACCTTATTGCTTATATCTGCTATAGTAGGAATGAATGCATTCTATCTGAATGCCACTATGAACATAGTGGCATTTTTTTTTTTTTAGGATGGGATAGGATAGGAGGGGAAAAAAAGGGAGGGAATCAAGGATATAAGGGAATTGGAGGAAAAAGAACGAAAATTATATAAAGTAAGAGAGAAAAAGAGAGGGGCAGACCCTCGTGCTAAGTTTTGATCTGGAATTCAGATTCTGAATTAGAGGCATTCAGATAGATCTAATGCGTCCATAGTTTTAAGAATAAGTATCAGTTAGTGCACAAATGGAACCGACCGGGAAACGGGTGGTTATGATAATAGGGCTAATTCACGTAATCACAATCAGGTATTTGCTTTAGAACAGACGCAATCAGTTTTTCTCGAACTCTTCCTTGTGTTTTTGGGTGAACCAGCTTTAATACAAAAATCCGACTGGGGATATATATATATATATATATATATATATATATATATATATATATATATATATATATATATATATATATATATATATATGGAAACAGCCTCGGTATATATATATATATATATATATATATATATATATATATATATATATATATATATATATATATATATATATATATATATATATATACATATATATATATATATATATATATATATATATATATATATATATATATATATATATATATATATATATATATATATATTGCAGGTGTGTAGTTGGTAGCGCCTTGACTTAGTAATTATAAGTCCTAGGTTCGAGTCCCGGTCGGGGTAAAAAATGATTCATATATATATATATATATATATATATATATATATATATATATATATATATATATATATATATATATATATATATATATTACATGTAAGCTATTTTATCATAACTATAAAATAAATGAATAAATATTGCTATTGTTATTATTTCATCTATACCAACCTACGGTTTAAGGTTAACAGCACGCATGTGAGCCACCAACTCTCCTTTCTTCACCTCTATCCTATCCAATCTTTCCTCTTCCCTCACAATTAAATGTATCTAACTACCATCAAAAAAAAGAAAACTAACCCTGTGAAGAATATTTTGAAGTTTTCTTTATATTTGCTAATAAGACATGACCTCAACCCAGATCACTATGGGATGGGATAGGATAGGAGGGGAAAAAAGGGGAGGGAATTAAGGATATAAGGGAATTGGAGGGAAAAGCACGAAAATTAAATAAAGTAAGAGGTAAAGAAAGAGAGGGGCAGACCCTCGTGCTAAGTTTTGATCTGGAATTCAAATACTTTTGATATATATTATATCTCCAGATCACTCATCCACTGGCCTATCATTGCCCTTCCACCCCAGGGTGGGTATCTACAACCACCATTCTACCAACATTTATCACGAAATATATTCACAAATTGTCAATTGAGGATTTTGTCATTTAAATGATCAGTAAAAATCAATGGCCTACAGGCACAATTGTCCAGCCATTTCGTGGGGGCAAACAATGGACACAACCTGGGTATTCTACAAAATATCCCAAACTACAGTCATACTAAAATAAACAGCAAAGAGCTAATGGAACAATCCCCTATACGCGAGACTACAGAAAGAGACACGATACAAACCTCTCTTATCGCCGTCCACGCACAAGAGACTTCTCCTGGAGTGATGGCTCTTACAACCCTAGACACTCACCTAGGCATACAAACTTTGGGAAGGCCCGATCATACCACGGCACGTACTCAAACCAGCGTTACACATCCAACGGCAGGCATAGACACCAGGATCCATGGGCTAACCCCAGAACACACTACAATGATGAATTCCCAGCAGAATCACACAGTCGAAACTACAACTATGACTATGGATACCTCCACAATGAAACATGGTAAGAATATAACATTAGTACATGTGAATGCTCAGTCCCTGCTCGCTCATTTTGAGGAAATAATAATGCTAACAAAAGACTACAACATAGACATCCTCTGTGTAAGTGAAACTTGGCTTCCTCCTACAACTGAAAATAAATATGTGAATATCCCAGAGTTTAAAATATTTCGCAATGACCATGGCCGAGAGGGTGGGGTTTGTATTTATGTTAGAACTTATCTTAGTGCATCAGAAATAACCACAGGTTTAGAAAAAACTGAGGAGCTCGAAGATTTATGGATCACTGTGCAGTATCAGAAACTTCCATCTTTCATTGTAGGGTGTGTTTACCACCTACCAGTTCATTCAATCATCTGCTAGAAACATTCAGATATATCTGTGTGCGTCATAAACCCATATACATACTTGGTGATTTTAATGATGACTTGCTCTCAGCAGATAACAAAATGAAAAGGGTGATCAACACTGTGAAGTTAACACAAATAGTGACAAAACCGACCCGCATAACCCCCAATTCTAGGACTCTTATAGATCTGATAATAACAAATAAAGTGGAAAGTATACCCTATTGGGACGTAGTTCCCTGCCCAATTGCAGACCACGAACTGAACATTGCTATGCTAAATATAAACAAGCCGAAAAGGAAGCCTCTCCTCAAGACATTCCGGTGTCTAAAAAATTACTCCCCTCATATCTTTTGTGAAACATTAATCAACAACACAAATGCACTTAATAGAATTATATACACAGATAACGTCAATTTGCAGGTTGAGATTCTAACAAAAGTCTTCCTTGAATGCTTAGATAGTTGTGCACCCATTGTAACAAGAAAAATAACCCTCCCCTCAGCCCCCTGGCTAACTAATGACATCAAAGAGGCAATGCAAATCAGAAATCAAATACAAAAAGAGCTAAAAATGAATAGATATGATATGACTCTCCGAGAACATTATAAAACAGAAAAGAAACGTGTCAAATCTCTCATCAGTGTAAGTAAAAATGACTTTTACAAAAATCAATTTAATAACTCTAGACATGATACAGCAGAAACATGGAAAGTGATAAGAAGCATGATACCAAATGAAAAGAGTACCTCAGAAAGTTATGAAAATATTACGGAGTTGAAAGACAAAGCAGAAAACTTTAATAACTATTTTGCTAACGTTGGCAAAAATACATATGAAAAAACTCAAGAAAACATCAACTCAGTGAATATGAGTAATTGCTTAAATGACAATTCTTCCAATGAAAACACAAGAGAGTACTTCAAGATAATTCCTATCGATTGTGCTACCCTAATTCTTATCATAAAGAGCCTAAGAAACCCTGGCTCTTATGGTTCAGATGGTATACCATTTCATTTCATCAAAGATGCTCTACCCATGATTGCATCCTATATTCTACCTATTATGAACACTTCCATTGTTACTAAAAAGTTTCCTGACTCTTGGAAAATATCACATGTAATACCTCTGCATAAAATGGGGGACAGAGAATATGTGACAAACTATCGTCCCATTTCCCTGCTACCCATTTTCTCTAATATATTA
Organism: Halocaridina rubra; assembly: GCA_037179515.1. NCBI lineage: Eukaryota > Metazoa > Arthropoda > Malacostraca > Decapoda > Atyidae > Halocaridina > Halocaridina rubra. The sequence continues at coordinate 42,777 of JAXCGZ010002190.1, forward strand.
GAAAAAATTGTTGCATGCCAATTTATGTCATATTTAGAATCTGTTCCGGTTTTACGTCACGGACTCCCTTATCAACCAAGGGCTAGGACGGTTGCCTTCTTGCGAAGGACTTGTTTTGGCAGATGTAATCCTTACGCTGAGTGCATGCCTTTGCTAACCTCAGACCGTGGCGGGGCGCGAACCCTCAAATAGAATAATAAGTATTAACCAACATGCTTTCAGACCGAAACTTTCGATGGAAACTGCACTGCTTAAAGTTACGAATAGTATATATAATAATATAGATATGAAAAAAATATCTCTTCTTGTATTATTAGACTTATCAAAAGCCTTCGACAGTGTAAACCATGACATTCTTTTAAGTAAATGTATTAACTTAAATATTGATCCAAGCTGGTTTAGCGAGTATCTATCTAATCATAAACAGTCCATACTTCTTAACAACATTATCTCTGTGCCAAAGGATGTATCATTTGGTGTTCCACAGGGATCAGTACTTGGTCCTATCCTCTTCTCCATTTACGTAAATGATCTATCTTCTTTCATTTCTGACTGTCTAGTCGTACAATATGCAGATGACACTCAACTACTCCTTAGTGGTGATATTAATAATCTCCCAGAGCTAACTTTAAGAGCAGAAAACACTCTGTCAAAAATTAAAACCTATTTCCAAGAAATTGGGCTGTTAATTAACGAAAGTACAACACAGTGCATATATTATTGGTTCAAGGTTCCACATAGCACAAATTCCAGAAAACACAACAATTAATTTTTGCGACAATATTATCACACCTAGCAAAACAGTCAAAAACCTAGGAATTCACTTTGATAACCACATGTTGTTTGATTCCCACATAGATAAAGTATGCAAAAAGGTTATAGGAACATTAATGTACTTATCACCTATAAAAGGCAATTTTGAGACTACCACTCGAATAACTGTTGTTGAATCTCTAGCCCTAAGTCACATTAATTACTGCACAACTGTTTGGGGATCTACCACTAAGATTCAGATAAACAGAATACAGAAGCTTATTAATTTTGCAGCTCGAGTTGCCCTGGGAGGAATAAGAAAATATGACCACATCACACCAGCTCTCAATAAACTTGGGTGGCTGTGGGCAGAAAAGAAGGTCGCTTATGCTATTTATGTTTTTGTATTCAAAATTTTGGACCATCATTATCCTAGCTGGCTATTTGATTTAAAAACAGTCAGGGATATAATGGGAACCAACACAAGACGGAGCAGTGAGCTCTTTATTCACAGAACAAACACAGAAGCAGGTTCAAAGATGATCACTAACAAAGGGCCAACACTCTGGAATAATATTCCAGAGCATCTTAAAAATGCATCCTCCTTCACAGCTTTCAAAGGCAAACTATATAGTTTTCTTTTGGACAAATAGTTGCTGCTCATTAAGAACTAATTATTCTCATTGTAAGGAAACAAATATGGAAATGATGCCGATAATAACGATCCTGTATCTAGTGGCACACTTACTGCTTTATTATTAACATTATTGTTAACATTTTTATTACAGCATTATTATTTTCTATGAAAGCTACATTTAATTTAACTATATGTCTAACCCTCTTATTAATTAGTTTAATTACATGTCTACTTATAAGTTACTATTAATGTTGAATAACCATTGTACAAAATGGAAATAAATGTTTGTTTGTTTGTATTCCTCCCAGGGCAACTCGAGCTGCAAAATTAATAAGCTTCTGTATTCTGTTTATCTGAGTCTTAGTGGTAGCTCCCCTGTTATGTATAACTTTTGAGCTGATTAATTCGTGCGCTTTGCATTGCGCTATTGTTTTGTTGTTTTCACTGGAGTAGAACACGCCATGTCGGACATCTAAGTTTGAGTAATAAAACCTCCATTTTTTCTCATGATTTTTATTGAATTATCACCAATCATCGTAACCAAGTATGGAACATCCCCAAACAGTTGTGCAGTAATTAATGTGGCTTAGGGCTAGAGATTCAACAACAGTTATTCGAGTGGTAGTCTCAAAATTGTCTTGTATACGTGATAAGTACATTAATGTTCCTGTAACCTTTTTGCATACTTTATCTATGTGGGAATCAAACAACTTGCAGTAAGAGATAAAAAGAGAACACAGTCTTGCAGTTCCAACTGATTTATATTTATATATGTTTGTAGATCATAAAACAAAGATCAGGGAAGACTTATATGAGAATGGGGGAGCGGGTCACAAGCAGTATGTAGTTATTCACGTGCACGAATAAATATTACCATGATTGATACGAACTGACTCAATTTCCTAGCCTTAATGTATGTACAATAATATACATTATAAGAGGCTGTACACATCTACGGGTCCAGTATGACCCATCCCACACTAGGATGGTGTCTATCTAAATTATACCAGCTGTCCCTTTCTTCCCTCTATATTCTTTTCCCCTCTTCCTTTCCTCAATACTCAGTGCTATCGCACTTCTACCTTTCTTATCAACAATTAAGCATGAGAGACGTGGGAATATGTGCCGATGAAAGCAAAGTAAGGGAGTCTAAGATTACGGATACGGATAAATGGGCATAAGAGATTACTTAGGGTAAGGATTTTAAACTGAGGATCGTATTTCTTTTGCATTTGTTATTAATGACCAAATTACATCGTGAAATATGAGTTTTATCAACATAAGATAAAATTTCCTAGTAATTTTGAGAGAGAGTGAATTTAAGTATTCTCTTTTCGACAAAACTGTTGTAGTAAATGCAATTAATATACATTAAAATTAATATAAAATTTAATCTATATAAAAAATAAAAAGTTTTGATGATAATATTTATTTTCTACAAGTTTTGTAGAAGAGACCATTAATAGTTTTCTCTACTTATAAGCTAAATAGCTTTGAAAGCACATGTCCAGGTCTTGGGGTGTTTCAAAACCAATACTTTTTAGAAAATTAATTTAAAACGTATTTTAAATGTAAATACATATTTGTATTTATTTTTTAAACATTATCATTATTAAAATAAAATACAAAACATTTAAAAAAATTATAGATTTACTTAATTATTATATAATAATTTTGAATTAGTTGTGTTTGTGTAATATTTGTTACATATAATTGTCTCTTACCAAATTATCGGCCTTATTATCCCTTTTACATCTTATTTTTGGATCAACAAAATCCATAATATTACATATCCTTCACTTGTGTGATGACGTTTAGAGAGGGAACTAGAAGGAACCCCACTCGTGTGCGGAAACACATTGAATGGTACCAAGAGAGTTCACTTGGTCACTTCCCTCTCCATTCAATCCCAGGCATCCACGAGCCAAAACAAAACAAAAACATTTATTTCCATTTTGTACAATGGTTATTCAACTTAAACAGTAACTTATAAGTAGACATGTAATTAAACTAATAAATAAGAGGGTTAGACATATAGTTAAATTAAATGTAGCTTTCATAGAAAATAATAATGCTGTAATAAAAATGTTAACAATAATGTTAATAATAAAGCAGTAAGTATGCCACTAGATACAGGATCGTTATTATCGGCATCATTTCCATATTTGTTTCCTTACAATGAGAATAATTAGTTCTTAATGAGCAGCAACTATTTGTCCAAAAGAAAACTGTATAGTTTGCCTTTGAAAGCTGTGAAGGAGGATGCATTTTTAAGATGCTCTGGAATATTATTCCAGAGTGTTGGCCCTTTGTTAGTGATCATCTTTGAACCTGCTTCTGTGTTTGTTCTGTGAATAAAGAGCTCACTGCTCTGTATTGTGTTGGTTCCCCTTATATCCCTGACTGTTTTTAAATCAAATAGTCAGCTAGGATAATGATGGTCCAAAATTTTGAATACAAAAACATAAATAGCATAAGCGACCTTCTTTTCTGCCCACAGCCACCTAAGTTTATTGAGAGCTGGTGTGATGTGGTCATATTTTCTTATTCCTCCTAGGGCAACTCGAGCTGCAAAATTAATAAGCTTCTGTATTCTGTTTATCTGAATCTTAGTGGTAGCTCCCCAAACAGTTGTGCAGTAATTAATGTGACTTAGAGCTAGAGATTCAACAACAGTTATTCGAGTGGTAGTCTCAAAATTGTCTTTTATACGTGATAAGTACATTAATGTTCCTGTAACCTTTTTGCATACTTTATCTATGTGGGAATCAAACAGCATGTGGTTATCAAAGTGAATTCCTAGGGTTTTGACTGTTTTGCTAGGTGTGATAATATTGTCGCAAAATTTAATTGTTGTGTTTTCTGGAATTTGTGCTATGTGGAACCTTGAACCAATAAATATGCACTGTGTTTTACTTTCGTTAATTAACAGCCCAATTTCTTGGAAATAGGTTTTAATTTTTGACAGAGTGTTTTCTGCTCTTAAAGTTAGCTCTGGGAGGTTATTAATATCACCATTAAGGAGTAGTTGAGTGTCATCTGCATATTGTACGACTAGACAGTCAGAAATGAAAGAAGATAGATCATTTACGTAAATGGAGAAGAGGATAGGACCAAGTACTGATCCCTGTGGAACACCAAATGATACATTTTTTGGCACAGAGATAGATAGATAGATACTCGCTAAACCAGCTTGGATCAATATTTAAGTTAATACATTTACTTAAAAGAATTTCATGGTTTACACTGTCGAAGGCTTTTGATAAGTCTAATAATATAAGCAAAGATATTTTTTTCATATCTATATTATTATATATACTATTCGTAACTTTAAGCAGTGCAGTTTCCGTCGAGAGTTTTGGTCTGAAACCACGTTGGTTAATCGTTAGTAGTCTATTTGATTCTAAATATGACATAAGTTGGCATGCGACAATTTTTTCTAATATTTTAGAGAAAATGGGTAGCAGGGAAATGGGACGATAGTTTGTCACATCTTCTCTGTCCCCCTTTTTATGCAGAGGTATTACATGTGATATTTTCCAAGAGTCAGGAAACTTTTTAGTAACAATGGAAGTGTTCATAATAGATATAGGATGCAATCATGGGTAGAGCATCTTTGATGAACTGAAATGGTATACCATCTGAACCATAAGAGCCAGAGTTTCTTAGGCTCTTTATGGTAAGAATTAGGGTAGCACAATCGATAGGATTTATCTTGAAGTACTCTCTTGTGTTTTCATTGGAACAATTGTCATTTAAGCAATTACTCATATTCACTGAGTTGATGTTTTCTTGAGTTTTTTCATATGTATTTTTGCCAACGTTAGCAAAATAGTTATTAAAGTTATCTGCTTTGTCTTTCAACTCCGTAATATTTTCATAACTTTCTGAGGTACTCTTTTCATTTGGTATCATGCTTCTTATCACTTTCCATGTTGCTGCTGTATCATGTCTAGAGTCATTAAATTGTTTTTTGTAAAAGTCTTTTTTACTTACACTGATGAGAGATTTGACACGTTTCTTTTCTGTTTTATAACGTTCTCGGAGAGTCAAATCATATCTATTCATTTTTAGCTCTTTTTGTATTTGACTTCTGATTTGCATTGCCACTTTGATGTCATTATTTAGCCAGGGGGCTGAGGGGTGAGTTATTTTTCTTGTTACAATGGGTGCACAACTATCTAAGCATTCAAGGAAGACTTTTGTTAAAATCTCAACGTGCAAATCGACGTTATGTGTGTATATAATTCTATTAAGTGCATTTGTGTTGTTGATTAATGTTCCACAAAAGATATGAGGGGAGTAATTTTTAAGACACCGGAATGTCTTGAAGAGAGGCTTCCTTTTCGGCTTGTTTATGTTTAGCATAGCAATGTTCAGCTCGTGGTCTGCAATTGGGCAAGGAACTACGTCCCAATAGGGTATACTTTCCACTTTATTTGTTATTATCAGATCTATAAGAGTCCTAGAATTAGGGGTTATGCGGGTCGGTTTTGTCACTATTTGTGTTAACTTCACAGTGTTGATCACCCTTTTCATTTTGTTATCTGCTGAGAGCAAGTCATCATTAAAATCACCAAGTATGTATATGGGTTTATGACGCACACAGATATTTCTGAATGTTTCTAGCAGATGATTGAATGAACTGGTAGGTGCTTTAGGGTGACGGTAAACACACCCTACAATGAAAGATGGAAGTTTCAGATACTGCACAGTGATCCATAAATCTTCGAGCTCCTCAGTTTTTTCTAAACCTGTGGTTATTTCTGATGCACTAAGATAATTTCTAACATCAGGGGAATACAGAGTAAGTATTTGTACCCCCTACCTCTTCTCATATATATATATATATATATATATATATATATATATATATATATATATATATATATATATATATATATATATATTCCCTGCGTGTCGTAAAAGGCGACTAAAAGTGGACGGGGCGGGGAACTGGGAATCCCCCCCCCTTGTACCAACCTCCTGTGAGACGTCAAAGAAGAAGGGGAGTGGGGGGGAGAATAACTTCTCCCCAAACTGTTTTCCTTTTTTGATGTCGGCTACCCCCCAATTTAAGGGGGAAACAGCCAAGGTATATATATATATATATATATATATATATATATATATATATATATATATATATATATATATATATATATATATATATATATATATATATATATATAATTCACTTGGATTTATAGGCACTTTAAAATCTAAACTTAAAAATAAAATAATTTGCGAATCTAATTGTTTGATTTATGATAAATAATTATATTTATGAAAAGAAATATATTAATATTATATGCTCTTATTGTAGATATAAACTTAAATCACAATATGACAATATATTTTTTCTTAATTTTTATTTATTAAATTTTAGGTCTCACTCGTATTATTATTTTTTATTCAGTATAAAGACATAACGTTTTATGAAGCATACGTTAAGATACACATGCTCCGATTGCTCTCCAAAGTTCCAGATATTGAAGTAAGTCATAGTAGCAACAAATAGTCTTTTCATTATGAAAGTTTATACGAAATATTCACCAAAAAAAAATAATAATAATAATAATAATAAATATTTCAGGTACATTATAAGATTTGATGAAATGTACATAACAGTATATAAAGCTGAATACATTTTTTTTTCCTTTAGTGTATAACTGGAATTCGCTGCTGTAAGAAAAATATTGAACTTAGAATCTGAATTCCAGATCAAAACTTAGCACGAGGGTCTGCTCCTCTCTTTTTATCTCTTACTTTATTTAAATTTCGTTCTTTTCCCTCCAACTCCCTTATATCCTTAATCCCCTCCCCTCTTTTCCCCTCCTATCCTATCCCATCCTAAAAAAAAAATGCACTATAATGTTTAAGTAATTTTCTATTTCAAGATGGCAGCATAGTTTTACTCTATAATTGTGTACCTGGAATATGCCTGCGTTTTTGTTATATTGTTAATTTTTTTTGTTTTCTAATGTGCATAATCAATTTAGGAACACCTGCAGGCCTAAAAGGGAAGGTCCGCTCACCCTCAAGGGAGAATATCAGTGGAAAAAAAAAAGGAATTTTATATATATATATATATATATATATATATATATATATATATATATATATATATATATATATATATATATATATATATATATATATATATATATATATATATATATATATATATATATACTTCATAATAACCAAAATATACAAATTGCATATAACAGTACCTAACATATTATATGTTGGAAAATTCAACCTAAAACTATTATGTTTTATGATGAATTTAAGTATATAAAAGCCATAGGAAATATCCTTGGGAAAATTATTTGTCATATATCAGTATAATATTTTGAGTGCTATTTTGTGTGTTTTTTTTTCTTTCAAAGTGGATCGAAAAAGAGCACTGCATATATTACATACTTGCTTTCATTCATTAAAAACTATGAATTGAGAGAGATGAATATTTACTTTCACTCTTGCTGGAGCAGCATATGCTAACAATCAGCATTAGGGTTTGCCCCTCTCTATTTGTTTCTTTATTCTATTTTTGAGCTTTTCCCTCCCATCCACTCTCATCCTATGTCCCCCTCTTTCTCGGTGATGACACCATGAATAGGGTTAAGAGGGTTCAATCGATGCTGTCACTGTTCTTCCCCCCCTCTCTCTCTCTTTTTTTTTTTTAGGGTGGGATAGGATAGGAGGGAAAAAGGGGGAGGGGATTAATCAAATCAAATCAAAATCAAAACATTTATTTCCATTTTGTACAATGGTTATTCAACATTAATAGTAACTTATAAGTAGACATGTAATTAAACTAATAAATAAGAGGGTTAGACATATAGTTAAATTAAATGTAGCTTTCATAGAAAATAATAATGCTGTAATAAAAATGTTAACAATAATGTTAATAATAAAGTAGTAAGTATGCCACTAGATACAGGATCGTTATTATCGGCATCATTTCCATATTTGTTTCCTTACAATGAGAATAATTAGTTCTTAATGAGCAGCAACTATTTGTCCAAAAGAAAACTATATAGTTTGCCTTTGAAAGCTGTGAAGGAGAATGCATTTTTAAGATGCTCTGGAATATTATTCCAGAGTGTTGGCCCTTTGATAGTGATCATCTTTGAACCTGCTTCTGTGTTTGTTCTGTGAATAAAGAACTCACTGCTCTGTCTTGTGTAGGTTCCCCTTATATCCCTGACTGTTTTTAAATCAAATAGCCAGCTAGGATAATGATGGTCCAAAATTTTGAATACAAAAACATAAATAGCATAAGCGACCTTACTTTCTGCCCGCAGCCACCCAAGTTTATTGAGAGCTGGTGTGATGTGGTCATATTTTCTTTTCTTATTCCTCCCAGGGCAACTCGAGCTGCAAAATTAATAAGCTTCTGTATTCTGTTTATCTGAGTCTTAGTGGTAGGATATAAGGGAACTGGAGGGAAGAGCACGAAAATTAAATAAAGTAAGAGACAAGAAAGAGAGGGCAGACCCTCGGGCTAAGTTTTTGACAATAATAAATTTTATCCCCCTCCTCTGCTATCCCATCCTATGCATTCATATGCTAACCCTATCCTATTCCAGTTATCTGTATCGATATATGCAAACTAATTCTATATTCATTGTAATAGATACAAATAGCAGGAGAGTTTGCCCTTTTCATTTCTCTCTCTCTCTCTCTCTCTCTCTCTCTCTCTCTCTCTCTCTCTCTCTCTCTCTCTCTCTCTCTCTCTCTCTAGATAATTTACGTGATTTTCCTCCCAAACCCTCCCATTTTATTTCCCCCTCTTCATTGATGCCATCTTCATTGTGTTTCCTCTATCATTCCTATACCCTGTTAATGGACTTACTTCACAAACTAAAGTACCCAACTTTCTAAGTTACCATGAATGCCCATTTTTATGTTTCTGGCCTCTATTTGCCGTCTTCAAGATATATCTGTTGTCTAGGAATTTTTGGTAAGTAGCTAAGCACTCTTTTAAGCTGTTACAGATTTGGAGCTGTGCTTTGCCCGAGTCCACTCGCAAGATGGTTTCTCTCGTTTCTCCAAGCTGAGGTCATCATTGAAAAAACTCGTTTGTGTGTGCATTGCTGCACGGAATTGAGAAGATATAAACTGATACATTTTTTAGGCTTGCGAAGGGATATCAGGAAAGGGGGATTAGAATACTTCCTCCGTTTTCCCCTGCATATCGAAAGAGTTGACTGAATGGGGCTGAGGGAGGGGGCTGGAAATCCCCTTCTCTGTATTTTCTCTTCCCAAAGAGTCAGAGTATTTTGTCTTGACTCAGCCATTAGCCCTGTGAGCGGTATATATATATATATATATATATATATATATATACAGTATATGCATAAAACCAATTAGATTTAAATTGAATTTTCCGATGTGTATGATTTGTAAGGCAGTTATGTGCAATTTATATATCTTGGTTAATATGAAGTAAATATATATATATATATATATATATATATATATATATATATATATATATATATATATATATATATATATATATACGGATGTGTCCTTCTTGGAGACTATATGTCAAATTCCTTCCTAAATTGATTATGCACATTAGAGAAAAATTAACTATAACAAAAATGCATGCATACTCCAGGTACTCAAGTTTAGAGGAAAACTCTGCAGCCATCTTTGAATAGAAAATTATTTAAACATTGTAGTGCTTTTGAAAGCTTAAAGTTATGTCTAAAGCAGCAAATTCCAGTTATATACTACAGGGTAAAAATATGTTTACAGCTTCATATACTGTTATGTACATCTCGTCAATTCTTTTAGTGTATCTGAAAGTTTTTTCTTCTATTTTTGAAATTGTTTCATATAAACCTTCATCATGAAAAGACTATTTGTTGCTATTATGACTATGTGATCGCGGAAGTGCAGAGTGGTTTTAAGAGAGGTAGAGGTTGTATAGATCAGATTTTTATAGTTAGGCAGTTATGTGAGAAATATTTAGCAAAGGGCAAGGATGTGTATTTTGCATTTTTGGATCTGGAGAAAGCATATGATAGCATTGATAGAGAGGCTATGTGGAATGTTTTGAGATTATATGGATTTAATGGTAAATTGTTGCATGCAGTGAAGAGTTTGTATGAGGGCAGTAGAGCTTGTGTTAGGGTAGGGAATGAAGTGAGTAAGTGGTTTCCAGTGAGTGTGGGACTGAGACAGGGATGTGTGATGTCACCATGGCTGTTCAATTTGTATATTGATGGAGTTGTAAGAGAGGTGAATGAACGAGTGCGTGGTCGAGGTTTGAGAATGGTAGATGGGGATGATGACGAGTGGGAGCTGAATCAGTTGCTGTTTGCAGATGATATTCTGGTGGTGGCAGATTCAGAGGAAAAACTGTGTCCGTTAGTGTCAGAATTTGGAATGGTGTGTGAGAGAAGGAAGTTGCGAGTGAATTTTTTTTTTTTTAAGAGTGTGACACCGGGATAGGCAGAAACTGCCCTCATCAACAAAGGCCCGGGCACGAGAAAATACCAAGACGAAGGAAAAGAAAAAGTTAAGGGCAAGGCAGAGATGAGGTAATGTCACACAAAGGAAAACGACAGACAGAAAAAACAGTCAAAGTAAAGAGGACCCAGAGATATGGAGGACTAGGCTCTGAGATGACGATAGATCTGCTTTTTGAAGGATGAAAGGTCATAAGAATTAGGAAAGACAGAAGGAGGAAGAGAGTTTCAGAGTCTGGAGGTAGATGGGAAAAAGCAGTCGCTGCACCGACCAATCCGCGAGCTACAAATCTCCACGCAGTACCTGTGAGATGAGGCCGCTTGGCGAGTGTTACGCGGCCTCGGCAGTGGAGGAGGGATGCAACTCGCCAACTCATCAGAGCAGCGATGGAAGTAGTAGCGATAGAAAAGCGAAAGGGAAGATACCTTACGGCGAAGAGAGAGAGAATCCAGGTTAGAAGTAAGAGAAGGATCATTAATGAGTCTGACTGCCTTAGATTGAACCCTATCAAGAAGATAAGTAAAGGAAGAAGCACCCCAGATGTGTGAGCAGTATTCTAAGCAGAGGCGGATAAGACCTTTGTAAATTTTAAGTAACTGCAATGAGGAAAAGTGATAACGAAAACGAAACAAAACCCCCAATTTTTTGGATGAAGATTTAGAAATTTGGATTATGTGATTCCTCCAAGACAAGTTAGAGGCTATATGGATTCCTAATATATTGGTAGAGTTAAGAGGGTAAATTTCATTAGTTTCGAAGACAATAGGGTTATCAGGAGGAGAAGAAGATAAAGAGATAGCCAGAAACTGTGTCTTGGAGGCATTGAATTTAACTAAATTTTGAGTGCCCCATTCAGATACTCTCTGCAAATCGGAGTTAAGAGTAGAAGAAAGAGTGATATGAGATTGATTACGAGTAACAGATGAAGGTTGTGAAGAAAAGGCAGAGGAAAAGTGAAGGGTAGAATCATCGGCAAAGGCATGAAGAAGAGAGGAAGATGGGGACTGTAGAAGAATGTAGGAAAGAGTAAGGTTATGAGGTGTACAAGCAATGAGGATGGTGCTGGATTGAATGTTATGTTAAATGGAGAGACACTTGAGGAAGTTAATCAGTTTAAGTATTTAGGCTCGGTTATAGCTGCATATGGTGGAGTGGAAGCAGATGTGTGTGTGTCACAGAGTGAATGAAGAATGTAAAGTGTTGGGTGCACTGAAAGGAGTGCTGAAGAATAGAGGGTTGGAAATGAATGTTAAGAAAGTTTTGTATGAGAAAGTGGTTGTGCCAACTGTGATGTATGGATCAGAGTTATGGGGTATGAAAGTAAGTGAGAGACGGAAACTAAATGTGTTTGAGATGAAATGCCTGAGGATTATGATTGGTGTATCTCGATTGGATAGGGTTAGGAATGAAGTGGTGAGAGCAAGAACGGGTGTGAGGAAAGAAATTGCAGCCAGAGTAGATATGAATGTTCTGAGATGGTTTGGCCATGTGGAAAGGATGGATGATGAAAGGCTGCTGAAAAAGGTGATGAATGCGAGAGTTGATGGGAGAAATGCGAGAGGGAGGCCTAGGTTTGGATGGATGGATGGAGTAAGGAGAGCCCTGAATGATAGGAGGATGGATGTGAGGGAAGCAAGCGAGCGTGCTAGGAATAGGAATGAGTGGCGAGCAATTGTGACGCAGCTCTGATGGGCATCTACTGTTACCACGGGGCTGCATCTTACAGAGGTAGCCCTGTGATAGGGGCAGCAGGAGGAGTTGGTAGTTGTGATTACCTAATTGTGATTACCTAATTGTGTTTACGGGAAAGAGCCCAAAGCTCGTATCTTCCCGTCTCCTGATCGGTTCCATTTTAGACTTAGTGATACTTATCGTACCTGTCCTTAAAACTATGGATTGAGATAGCATAACTACCTCCTCGCTTAGCGAATTCCAATTATCAACTACTCTTACACTGAAAAAGTATTTCCTTACATCCTGCAAAGAAGCTTTCTTACGAAGCTTCAAACTATGACCTCTAGTTCTAGAGCCAGCCATATCGAAATATCGATCCCTATCCACTCTATCATAACCATGAAGGAATTTAAAGACTGTCACCATATCCCCCCCTTACTCTTCTAGCTTCGAGTGATGAAGCGACACAGGTTGTGGAAGAGCCGGGAGGATGGGCTGTGGCACTCCAGCACTGCCATCTGAACAGTCGCTAGCTCCCTCGTCATTGCCCATAGAGCAAAGTAATCCCCTTATCGTTTTCCTGTCTTGATGTCGGCTACCCCACAATTAAAGGGGGAAACAGCCAAGGTAGATTGAATATAATGACTTACCTCAATATCTGGAACATTAATGAGAAATTAGAACATAATGTATGCTATATAAAAAAGTATGTCTTTATACTTAAAAAATTATACAAATGAGTCATAGAATTTATTAAAAGAAAATTTTAGTATTTTAAAAAATTATAAGTAATTGTAAATTACCTTTTTATATATAATAACAGCATATAATATTTAAATATTTGTTTTTATAACTTATATATGTTTTTAATATTAAATTTGATCCATCTCAAAGCCAATTTTATAAGGTACACTTCTAGAATAATAATAATAATAATAATAAATCTTTATTTCCAATGTACATTGGGTATTCAAATAAGATGCATATATATTCCAGATAGACATCTGTGGTGTACGATATAGACATACTAAAACAAACAAATCATAAAGATGGGTGTACTATTAAAATTTACAAGTAAAATCTTCCTTTAAGAGTAACTTAAGATTATATTTAAAAGTATACACTGAACCAGCATTTTTTAGTTCTCTGGGAAGCTGATTATATAAATGAGGTCCACGAATGTTTATATCTCTTGAGCCAATATCAGTTTTAGACCTTCGTACTAATAAATCTTCCCCTTGACGGGTAGTTAACCCGGTAACTGAGCTTACTGTAGAAAAATTATACAAGCAATCAGGAAGATTGTTTCTTAGTATATTAAAAACAAAGGTACATATATCAAAAACATATTTATCTCTAATCTTTATCCATTCTAGATCTTTTAAAACAGGAGAGATGTGCTCGTATTTTCTTACATTGCCAACAGCCACTCGTGCTGCAAAGTTTTGTAACTTTTGTATTCTTTGTAATTGAGTCTTATTTGTACATCCCCAAACTTTGAGACAGTAATTAATTAAACTCATAGCTAAGGACTGGACAATTATTATACGAGTTGATGTTTCAAATGAGTCTTTTACCCTATTTAGATATATTAGAGTACCCATTACTTTTTTATAAATTTCATCTATATGCATTTCAAAATTCATGTAACGGTCAAAATAGACACCTAGGTTCTTTACCGAGTTCATTGGCTTAATGATATTACCGTTAAAATTTATATGAAGATTGTCATCAACTTCTGATAATAATTGTCTGGATCCGATAAGAATAGATTGGGTTTTAGTTTCATTAAGTAACAGACCATTTTTTAGAAAGTAACGTTTAGCCATATACAAAATTTCTTCTGCTCTACAAATAATATTTTCTAAATCATTAATTTCTCCTTCAATTAAGATTTGAGTATCGTCAGCATATTGAATGACATAACAGTTAGGTAAATATTTTACTAGATCGTTTACATATATTAGAAAAAGTATAGGTCCTAGGATCGATCCCTGAGGGACCCCAAACAATACCTTCTTGCGACTTGAAACTACATCTTTTATTCTGACTGACTGGTAGCGGTTTTTTAAATAGTTTTCGAACCAGCTTGGGTCAATGTTTATTTTTTTGCATTTTTCTAATAAGATGGTATGGTGTACACTATCAAAAGCTTTAGAAAGATCGAGTAGTAGTAGCAATGATATTTTCTTATTATCTATATTTTTATATATTTCATCTGATATTTTAAATAAGGCAGTTTCAGTTGATAATTTTGGCCTGAAACCGTGTTGACTTTTTGCAATAAGTTTATTTTTTTCAAGAAACTCACTTAACTGATTTGCAACAATCTTTTCAAGTATCTTTGATAAAATTGGTAGCAAAGAGATTGGTCTATAGTTAGAGACGTCGTCAGGATTTCCATTTTTAAAACCAGGAATTACATGGGGATTTTTCCATAAATCTGGGTAAATATTGGTAACTATGGAAGTATTGATTATTACCGTCAGATAATATGCTATTACAAATAATGAATCTCTAATAAAACGAAAACAAATTCCATCTGATCCATATGCATTAGAGTCTTTCAGATTTTTTATTACTAAGATTACTGTATTACAATCTACTGTAGTAGGGTTAAAGACATCATTACTTCTATTGAATGCACTATGTTCTTGAAGATTAACATTATTATTATTATTACTACCATCATCACTATTATCATTACCATTACTACCACCATCATTATTATTTACACCATTATCAACATTTCCATTATTATTACTACTACCATCATCATTATTATTACCACCATTACTATTATTGATTTCATTTATTATTTCTTTTTTTGTTTTTTCAAAGGTTTTTTTCCCCACTTCAGCGAAAAAATTATTGAACTCTTCTGCTTTAGCACTTACATCTACCTCATCGGGTATAATTGATATGTTACTACTTTTATTACAGTTATTGGAAAGCATGGTTTTAGCAATTTTCCATGTATCAGAGATATTGCCTTTAGCGTTTTGAAATTCATTTTTGTAATACTGTTTCTTACTGTTACTTAATAATGATTTTACTTGTTTCTTATGCTCTGTAAACTTTTCTCTTAAAGGGATATTATCTCTTTGTAGTTTTACTTCATTTTGTAGTTTGTCTCTTTCTTTCATAATGTGTTTTATGTCATCTGTTATCCAAGGAGCGGGGGGACGAAATATTTCTCTTGTCACAAGTGGTGCACATCGATCTATACATGATGATAAGACACTGGTTAAAATTTTTACTTGTATATTAATATTATCGGTATATAGAATTTCATTTAATTTATGTACTTCATTCATAAGTAAACTACAAAGTAATTCTTGTGAATAATTTCTTAAGCATCTGAATGTTTTAAAGATTGGTTGTCTCTTTGGTTTGCGAATATTTAGGGACGTTACAATTTCCTCGTGGTCTGCTATAGGGCTTGGCATTACGTCACACTTAGTTATTATATGTTTGGAGTTTGTTATTACTAGATCGATTTGGGAAACTGAAGTGGGAGTGATTCTAGTTGGTTTATTTATAATCTGTTCTAGATTTAAATTCTTAATAAGTCTACTCATTTTATTTTTCTCTTTTTAGTTGATCATCATTAAAATCGCCATATATAAAAACTGGTTTGTTTTTTAAAATTATCTCCTTAAAAACGTCCAAAATATAGCTAAAAGAGGTTACCGAGGCTTTGGGGTGGCGGTACACGCAGCCTATGATAATAGAAGGAAACTTTTTATGTTGGACAGAGATCCATTTATCTTCCACTCCTTCGTGCTTTTCAGTTTCAAGATTTAGTTCAGTGGCGTTCAAATAATTTTTAACATATAAACATACACCTCCACCTCTACCACTGTCATAGCGATAAATATTATATGAAGGAATATTAATAAATGCATTATTAATTGACGGATACAGCCATGATTCGCTAATGCAAAGAACATCAATATTTTCTTGTACAAGCATATGTTCAATTTCTAGTATATGGGATAACAGGGATTGTGCATTTATATGTACGACAGATAATCTATCATTATATTTACAAGTAACTTTCACATCGGCAGCAGTAACAGCAACAGCAGGAGACGAGGTATTACCATGTTTCATTGGGGTGGTATCCATAGTCATAGTTGTAGTTTCGACTGTGTGATTCTGCTGGGAATTCATCATTGTAGTGTGTTCTGGGGTTAGCCCATGGATCCTGGTGTCTGTACCTGCCGTTGGATGTGTAACGCTGGTTTGAGTACGTGCCGTGGTATGATCGGGCCTTCCCAAAGTTTGTATGCCTGTTAAATAAATATATATATATATATATATATATATATATATATATATATATATATATATATATATATATATATATATATATATATATATATATATATATATATATATATATATATATATATATAGAAGCATTTTTTACCCCAACTGGGACTTGAAACTAGGGCTTACAATTACTTAGCCAAGGCACTACCAACTACACCACAGATTAAAAGGAAACAGGCCTTATAGCTTATATAGTAGGAATGAACGCATTCTATCTGAATGCCACTATGTTCATATTAGAGTTTCCCCAACCTCACTCGTGGTTTCATTTTTGCATTTAATTCAATTCCCAATTTCATTCGGGACCAACAATAACCATATAAGCACATTATATATGTGAAAACAGTATATATGTTTCCTCGGTGGGAGGACGTGTACGCATTGAGCTCCCGATAATATTGCGTTTATCAAGTGACAGAGTTTAAATGCACAGCTATAAAATTAACGAAAGCAGACTGAAATATAAATCTTCAAATTCAAGTCAGAGTGATCATTACAACTTTTGTATTTAAAAAGATACAAAGAAAATTCATTATAATCTTATAACATATCAGAAACCGTTGAGTGTCTCTCCCAGTGTTACCGATTTCAACCACAACCTCTCACGACCGACCTAAAAAGGACCTTTCTTAGGTGAACCTGCAGTTCCCCTCATACCGCAGTTTCCCTCCCATTCACACCAGAATGTCCTCATCGGAAAATGTTGACCTTTATGACCTTACGTGTGTAAATACTGATAATTTTCCCGAAGTGTTTATATCATCTCTGGACAGAATATTTGTATATTCACGTGAGGACATCAGAAGGGAGTTGGAAAAAATTAAAAAAGTCACCGTACAAAACAAGTCAACTTTTGCTTTCGAAGGTAGTGGAACTCTTTCCCCAATACAGTGGTAAACACATCATAAAAAAATGTGTAAAAAAAGAAATAATTACAAATATAATCATTTTTAGCGCAAGTGTCCTGCATATCTCAATGAATGGTGAACTTGACAAACTCTTTCAACCTCAAACTTCGGTTGTAAAATCCATAGAGTCTAAAAAAACACACGACCTAGGAGACCTACATCGAATGATAGAAAGTCTTGCAGATAAGGTGAAAATTTTGGAAGCAGATGCTGAATAGGTGAAAGCCTTACAACACAAGGTGAGTTTACTAGAATCTGACATTGTCCTACTTAAAAGAGATAATTCTAGGTTGAAACTGCTATTAGAAACATCTCCACCTCTCAGTTCAGTGCTGTCACCTAACAACGATGATGTCCCTTCTATCAACAACCCTCAGGTTTTGCAAACTAGGTTTTCTGTCTCTACTCACAATTCCTTCAGTGCATTGAGTGACGAATGTGACAGTGGTAGTGAAGAAGAGGTAGATCCAGATAAAAGTGATAGTCATCAAGACAACCTGAATACACCATCTAGCATAAATAATCAAATCAGTAACAGGTTACAAAATAGTAATGAAACAACAGCGTCCTTTCCCACTACTCCTAACAATACAACAACAGGCACTAACCAGAACAAGATTCTTCCCAGCACAAACAACCAACCTGGTAAAGAGTTGCAAAACAGCGAAGAAGATATAGAGTCAATCTCCACTACTCCTAACAACACAGCAACTATCACTAACCAGGACACCCAAATTACATCTTCCAGCACAAATAACCAACCCAGCAATAGGCTGCAAAACAATGAAGAAAACAGAAAAGACAAAATAGCAGCAGTCTCTATTCTAAACATTCCATCGAAGTCCTCTCCCCCACAGCCACAGTTGCCCAATAATGCAAGTGCAAGGGTTACAGCTCAAATATATATTCGCATTCCTGGCAACCCCTTTGAGAGAGAGATACGTAATACATTGACAAATCAAGGCATTCCTTCTGAAGAAGTCTTGATTAAGGAGCTTTCTCGCAAACCAAACTGGGTTTCCTTCGCAATAACGATATCGAAAGGATTTAAATATGTGCCTTACAAACTGAATCAATGGCCTACAGGCACAAGTGTCCAGCCATTTCGTGGGGGCAAACAATGGACACAACCTGGGTATTCTACAAAATATCCCAAACCACAGTCATACCAAAATAAACAGCAAAGAGCTAATGAAACAATCCCCTATACGCGAGACTACAGAAAGAGACACGATACAAACCTCTCTTATCGCCGTCCACGCACAAGAGACTTCTCCTGGAGTGATGGCTCTACAACCCTAGACACTCACCTAGGCATACAAACTTTGGGAAGGCCCGATCATACCACGGCACGTACTCAAACCAGCGTTACACATCCAACGGCAGGTACAGACACCAGGATCCATGGGCTAACCCCAGAACACACTACAATGATGAATTCCCAGCAGAATCACACAGTCAAAACTACAACTATGACTATGGATACCACCCCAATGAAACATGGTAAGAATGTAACATTAGTACATGTGAACGCTCAGTCCCTGCTCGCTCATTTTGAGGAAATAATAATGCTAACAAAAGACTACAACATAGACATCCTCTGTGTAAGTGAAACTTGGCTTCCTCCTACAACTGAAAATAGATATGTGAATATTCCAGAGTTTAAAATATTTCGCAATGACCATGGCAGAGGGGGTGGGGTTTGTATTTATGTTAAAAATTATCTTAGTGCATCAGAAATAGCCACAGGTTTAGAAAAAACTGAGGAGCTCGAAGATTTATGGATCACTGTGCAGTATCAGAAACTTCCATCTTTCATTGTAGGGTGTGTTTACCGTCACCCTAAAGCACCTACCAGTTCATTCAATCATCTACTAGAAACATTCAGAAATATCTGTGTGCGTCATAAACCCATATACATACTTGGTGATTTTAATGATGACTTGCTCTCAGCAGATAACAAAATGAAAAGGGTGATCAACACTGTGAAGTTAACACAAATAGTGACAAAACCGACCCGCATAACCCCTAATTCTAGGACTCTTATAGATCTGATAATAACAAATAAAGTGGAAAGTATACTCTATTGGGACGTAGTTCCCTGCCCAATTGCAGACCACGAGCTGAACATTGCTATGCTAAACATAAACAAGCCGAAAAGGAAGCCTCTCCTCAAGACATTCCGGTGTCTAAAAAATTACTCCCCTGATATCTTTTGTGAAACATTAATCAAAACACAAATGCACTTAACAGAATTAAATACACAGATAACGTCGATTTGCACGTTGAGATTCTAACAAAAGTCTTCCTTGAATGCTTAGATAGTTGTGCACCCATTGTAACAAGAAAAATAACCCGCCCCTCAGCCCCCTGGCTAAATAATGACATCAAAGAGGCAATGCAAATCAGAAATCAAATACAAAAAGAGCTAAAAATGAATAGATATGATATGACTCTCCGAGAACGTTATAAAACAGAAAAGAAACGTGTCAGATCTCTCATCAGTGTAAGTAAAAAAGACTTTTACAAAAAACAATTTAATGACTCTAGACATGATACAGCAGCAACATGGAAAGTGATAAGAAGCATGATACCAAATGAAAAGAGTACCTCAGAAAGTTATGAAAATATTACGGAGTTGAAAGACAAAGCAGAAAACTTTAATAACTATTTTGCTAACGTTGGCAAAAATACATATGAAAAAACTCAAGAAAACATCAACTCAGTGAATATGAGTAATTGCTTAAATGACAATTCTTCCAATGAAAACACAAGAGAGTACTTCAAGCTTATTCCTATCGATTGTGCTACCCTAATTCTTACCATAAAGAGCCTAAGAAACTCTGGCTCTTATGGTTCAGATGGTATACAATTTCAGTTCATCAAAGATGCTCTACCCATGATTGCATCCTATATTCTAACTATTATGAACACTTCCATTGTTACTAAAAAGTTTCCTGACTCTTGGAAAATATCACATGTAATACCTCTGCATAAAAAGGGGGACAGAGAAGATGTGACAAACTATCGTCCCATTTCCCTGCTACCCATTTTCTCTAAAATATTAGAAAAAATTGTTGCATGCCAACTTATGTCATATTTAGAATCAAATAGACTACTAACGATTAGCCAACATGGTTTCAGACCAAAACTCTCGACGGAAACTGCACTGCTTAAAGTTACGAATAGTATATATAATAATATAGATATGAAAAAAATATCTTTGCTAGTTTTGTTGTACTTATCAAAAGCCTTCGACAGTGTAAACCATGAAATTCTTTTAAGTAAATGTATTAACTTAAATATTGATCCAAGCTGGTTTAGCGAGTATCTATCTAATCGTAAACAGTCCATACTTCTTAACAACATTATCTCTGTGCCAAAAAATTTATCATTTGGTGTTCCACAGGGATCAGTACTTGGTCCTATCCTCTTCTCCATTTACGTAAATGATCTATCTTCTTTCATTTCTGACTGTCTAGTCATACAATATGCAGATGACACTCAACTACTCCTTAGTGGTGATATTAATAATCTCCCAGAGCTAACTTTAAGAGCAGAAAACACTCTGTCAAAAATTAAAACCTATTTCCAAGAAATTGGGCTGTTAATTAACGAAAGTCAAACACAGTGCATATTTATTGGTTCAAGATTCCACATAGCACAATTCCAGAAAACACAACAATTAATTTTTGCGACAATATTATCACACCTAGCAAAACAGTCAAAAACCTAGGAATTCACTTTGATAACCACATGTTGTTTGATTCCCACATAGATAAAGTATGCAAAAAGGTTACAGGAACATTAATGTACTTATCACATATAAAAGACAATTTTGAGACTACCACTCGAATAACTGTTGTTGAATCTCTAGCCCTAAGCCACATTAATTACTGCACAACTGTTTGGGGAGCTACCACTAAGACTCAGATAAACAGAATACAGAAGCTTATTAATTTTGCAGCTCGAGTTGCCCTAGGAGGAATAAGAAAATACGACCACATCACACCAGCTCTCAATAAACTTGGGTGGCTGCGGGCAGAAAAGAAGGTCGCTTATGCTAATTATGTTTTTGTATTCAAAATGTTGGACCATCATTATCCTAGCTGGCTATTTGATTTAAAAACAGTCAGGGATATAAGGGGAACCAACACAAGACAGAGCAGTGAGCTCTTTATTCACAGAACAAACACAGAAGCAGGTTCAAAGATGATCACTATCAAAGGGCCAACACTCTGGAATAATATTCCAGAGCATCTTAAAAATGCATCCTCTTTCACAGCTTTCAAAGGCAAACTATACAGTTTTCTTTTGGACAAATAGTTGCTGCTCATTAAGAACTAATTATTCTCATTGTAAGGAAACAAATATGGAAATGATGCCGTTAATAACGATCCTGTATCTAGTTGCATACTTACTACTTTATTATTAACATTATTGTAACATTTTTATTACAGCATTATTATTTTCTATGAAAGCTACATTTAATTTAACTATATGTCTAACCCTCTTATTTGTTAGTTTAATTACATGTCTACTTATAAGTTACTATTAATGTTGAATAACCATTGTACAAAATGGAAATAAATGTTTTTGTTTGTTTGTTTGTTTGTTTGAAGACATGAATAATTTTTTACCCCGACCGGGACTTCAACCTAGGACTTATAATTACTAAGCCAAGGTGCAACCAACTACACCAAAGAAGGTTGGAATTAAACAGACCTTATTGCTTATATCTGCTATAGTAGGAATGAACGCATTCTATCTGAATGCCACTATGAACATAGTGGCATTCAGATAGAATGCTTCCATAGTTTTAAGAATAAGTATCAGTTAGTGCTCAAATGGAACCGACCGGGAAACGGGTGGTTATGATAATAGGGTTAAATCACGTAA
Source organism: Halocaridina rubra (assembly GCA_037179515.1). NCBI lineage: Eukaryota > Metazoa > Arthropoda > Malacostraca > Decapoda > Atyidae > Halocaridina > Halocaridina rubra. Next base: position 65,478 of record JAXCGZ010002190.1, read on the forward strand.
TCACAATCGGGTATTTGCTTTAGAACCGACGCAAACAGTTTTTCTCGAACTTTTCCTTGTGTTTTGGGGTGAACCAGCATTAATACAAAAATCCAACTGGTTGGATATATATATATATATATATATATATATATATATATATATATATATATATATATATATATATATATATATATATATATATATATATATATATATATATATATAAGCTATTATTTCATAACTATAAAATAATGAATAAACAGCCTTATTGAAAATATCAGATGAAATATACAAAAATATAGATAATAAGAAAATATCATTGCTACTACTACTCGATCTTTCTAAAGCTTTTGATAGTGTACACCATACCATCTTATTAGAAAAATGCAAAAAAATAAACATTGACCCAAGCTGGTTCGAAAACTATTTAAAAAACCGCTACCAGTCAGTCAGAATAAAAGATGTAGTTTCAAGTCGCAAGAAGGTATTGTTTGGGGTCCCTCAGGAATCGATCCTAGGACCTATACTTTTTCTAATATATGTAAACGATCTAGTAAAATATTTACCTAACTGTTATGTCATTCAATATGCTGACGATACTCAAATCTTAATTGAAGGAGAAATTAATGATTTAGAAAATATTATTTGTAGAGCAGAAGAAATTTTGTATATGGCTAAACGTTACTTTCTAAAAAATGGTCTGTTACTTAATGAAACTAAAACCCAATCTATTCTTATCGGATCCAGACAATTATTATCAGAAGTTGATGACAATCTTCATATAAATTTTAACGGTAATATCATTAAGCCAATGAACTCGGTAAAGAACCTAGGTGTCTATTTTGACCGTTACATGAATTTTGAAATGCATTTAGATGAAATTTATAAAAAATAATGGGTACTCTAATATATCTAAATAGGGTAAAAGACTCATTTGAAACATCAACTCGTATAATAATTGTCCAGTCCTTAGCTATGAGTTTAATTAATTACTGTCTCAAAGTTTGGGGATGTACAAATAAGACTCAATTACAAAGAATACAAAAGTTACAAAACTTTGCAGCACGAGTGGCTGTTGGCAATGTAAGAAAATACGAGCACATCTCTCCTGTTTTAAAAGATCTAGAATGGATAAAGATTAGAGATAAATATGTTTTTGATATATGTACCTTTGTTTTTAATATACTAAGAAACAATCTTCCTGATTGCTTGTATAATTTTTCTACAGTAAGCTCAGTTACCGGGTTAACTACCCGTCAAGGGGAAGATTTATTAGTACGAAGGTCTAAAACTGATATTGGCTCAAGAGATATAAACATTCGTGGACCTCATTTATATAATCAGCTTCCCAGAGTACTAAAAAATGCTGGTTCAGTGTATACTTTTAAATATAATCTTAAGAAGTTACTCTTAAAGGAAGATTTTACTTCTAATTTTTAATGATACACTCATCTTTATGATTTGTTTGTTTTAGTATGTCTATATCGTACACCACAGATGTCTATCTGGAATATATATGTATCTTATTTGAATACCCAATGTACTTTGGAAATAAAGGTTTATTATTATTATTATTATTATTATTATATATACCAACCTACGGTTTAAGGTTAAAAGCACGCATGTGAGCCATCAACTCTCCTTTCTTCGCCTCTATCCTATCCAATCTTTCCTCTTCCCTCAAAATTTAATGTATCTAACTACCATCAAATAAAAGGAAACTGACCCTGTGAAGAATATTTTGAAGTTTTTTTTTTGTTTATATTTGCTAATAAGACACGACCTCAACCCAGATCATTCACCCTCTGGACTATCATTACCCTTCCACCCCAGGGTGGAGAACTACAACCACCATGCTACCAACATTTATCACGAAATATATTCACAAATTGTCAATTGAGGATATTGACATTTAAATGATCATAAAAATTAGGCTCTTGGATGCCTGGCATTGAATGGAGGGGGAAGTGACAACTTCGAGTGAACTCTTTTTGGTCCCATTCAATGTGTATCAGCACAAGAGTGGGGTTTGTTCCTTTTAATTCCCTCTCGATCCGTTATCACACAAGTGAAGGCTATGTTATATTATGGATTTTGTTGATCCAAAAATAAATGTAAAAGATGTAAAAAGAATTATAAGGCAGATACATTGGTAGGAGACAGTAATATTAAACTAATATTACACAAACACAACTAAATCAAAATTACTATGTAATAAATAAGTAGATATATATTTTTTTATAATGTTTTGTATTTTTCTTATTACTGATAATGTTTAAAAATTAAATACAAATATGTATTTACATTAAAAATACGTTTTAATTTAATTTCTAAAGTATTGGTGTTTTGAAACACCCCAAGACCTGGACATGTGCTTTCAAAGCTATTTAGCTTATAAGCAGAGAGAAAACTATTAAATGGTCTCTTCTACAAAACTTGTAGAAAATAAAAATTATCATCAAAACTTTTTATTTTTTATATAGATTCAATTTAATATTAATTTTAACATATATTAATTGTATTTACTACAACAGTTTTGTCGAAAAGAGAATACTTTAATTCTCTCTCTCTCTCCTCTCAAAATTACTAGGAAATTTTATCCTATGTTGATAAAACTATATTGATCACATATTTCACGATGCTTAGAATGCTCATCTGGTCAGTAATAACAAATGCAAAAGAAATACGATCCTCAGTCCTTACCCTAAGTAATCTCTTATGCCCATTTATCCGTATCCGTAATCTTAGACTCCCTTACTTTGCTTTCATCGTCATATATTCCCACTTCTCTTATGCTTAATTGTTGATAAGAAAGGTGGAAATTCGATAGCACTGAATATTGAGAAAAGGAAGAGGGGAAAAGAATATAGAGGGAAGAAAGGGACAGCTGGTATATTTTAGATAGATGACATCCTAGTGTGGGATGGGTCATACTGGACCCGTAGATGTGTACAGCCTCTTATAATGTATATTATTGTACATTAAGGCTAGGAAATTGAGTCAATTCGTATCAATCATGGTAATAATTATTCGTGCATGTGGGAAACTACATACTGCTTGTGACCCGCTCCCCCATTCTCATATAAGTCTTCCCTGATCTTTGTTTTATAATCTACAAACTTATAAAAATATGAATCAGTTAGAACTGCAGGATTGTGTTCTCTTATCTCTTACTGCATGTAACTGATTTGCCAGTATATTTCTGGTGAACTTTACACTCAAGGAGAGTGAAGAAACTATGTACATCAAGAAATTATGATGTGAAGAACTTTACACAAGATGATGGTGATGATAATGAAGTAAAATAGCATGGTGCTATTTTTGTTTGTTATCTACAAGGAAAACATATCTATTAGTTTAGGTAGTAGATTCATGATACGTAGGAACCTAGAATTATTAGAATCTGAATTCCCTCCAATTTCCTAATATCGTTAATCCCCTCCCTTTTTTCCCCCTCCTATCCCATTCTAAAAAAAAAAAATGATAAGTAGATAACAAGCGGAAGTGGCATCAGTATCACCATAAGAAAATGTGCAACGAAAAAGAATAAAGAACATAGTATCACTGGTTTTAGCAGTACAGTAAAACTGCGGAGAAATTAGTATTCTCTCTCTCTCTCTCTCTCTCTCTCTCTCTCTCTCTCATGGATGAAAGGGTTTGGATCTGCCCCTTAGCAGTAAACTCCCCTTAAAAGTAAAAATTTATCATAAAAATCAAAATATAAAGCTAAGTTTGAAGTTATTTTCATTTAGGAAACATTTTTTTTTATAAAAAAAAAATCAAGGAAATTTGGATAATTTGTTACTCTCACATATATATTTAAAAAAAATGTATACAGTAAAAATATTGTGAATACGGAAGAATAAAATAGAATCTGAATTTCAGATCAAAACTTAGCAGGAGGGTCAGCCCCTCTTTTTTTCTCTCTTACTTTATTTAGGTCACGAAATTAATAAGTACTTTATATATATATATTTTCGTTGTTTTATTTAATGGGCTATTCCTTCCATATATATATATATATATATATATATATATATATATATATATATATATATATATATAGTGTTCCCCCGGTTATTCGCGTTTCTTGGTTAGCGTTCTCACTGTATCGCGTTTTTATTTTGGGATAAATTATGATTTTATTTTATGGGTATACGCAAAAATATTAAAATATTGAAAAAAATAAAATTTTCAGTATTTTAATGTTTTTATTGAAAAAAGAATTTCATTATTTAATTGATAAAAAAAATTTATTTCCCAGCCTACGAATAATAAAACAGTAAAAAATAGTAAAAAACATAAATTTAGATATACCTACGTACAGTATAACTCACAGTATTGCATCATGCGAAATAGTGTCCGATAGCGTACAATGTATTGGGGTCACAGCTACGTGAGCTAGCATATATATTTATATTTCCAGTAGTTTCATGATTTTATTGATTAAAAAAACGTATTTCTTAGCCTAAGAATAATAAAACAGTAAAAAATAGTAAACAGTATTGCACCACGTAAAATACGATACCGGTATCAGTGTTTCGGAAAACGCAAAGGCTCTCACCTACGTGAAATAGTGAATATTAAAATCTTCATTATTTTATTGATAAAACAAGTATTTCCTAGCCTAAGAATAATAAAACAGTAAAAAATAATAAAAAACATAAAGTACTAACAGTATTGCACCATGTAAAATACGATACCGCTATCAACGTTTCGGAAAACGAAAAGGCTCTCTCCTACGTGAGATAGTTCATGGAATGCTATTGGCTGAAAGGTCGGGAAACGACGAATCACAGATTTGTTTTTCAATATGTTCTGTATCATGGGGTCTGATTGGCTTTTTCATTGCAGTTTGCTTTTCCCTCCAATTTCCAATGTGCCGCCTCACTCGCTCAGTCTAACTCATGTGTGCGCCGTTCTCATTGTGCTTATTAATACGTTTTGCTTGTGATTGTGTTTTCACGCATAATTTAACCTTTGCAATGCCTCCCAAACGTCCTTCACCTTCTAAGGCTCCTGGTAGTCAGCCTAAGTGGCAAAGGAAAATGTTAACCATTGTAGATAAAGTGAAACTCTTAGATATGTTGAAAGAAGAAAAAAGCCTTGTGGATGTCGGCCGCTATCTTGGCCTCAATGAATCTACTGTGCGCTACATCAAAAAGGACGAGGCAAAGATCAGGGAAACAGCGAGCATTTCTTTTGATAAATCGGCGAAGACGGTCGTAACACCCCGCAATAAGGCAGTAGTGCGGATGGAAGCTGCTTTGGCCCTGTGGATTGCTGATTGCAGAAAGAAAAACATCAGCTTACACACCAATATCATACAAACAAAAGCGAAGAAGCTGTACAAGACATTCGCTGCAAATGAGCCCGATGACAACAGTGGTGACCGTAGAGAGGAGGAGAGAGAAGATATCGACGACCCACAACCAGGACCCTCCAGCAATTCTCCATCGAGGATACAACGTTCGTTGCTAGCAATGGATGGTTCTTCAAATTTCAAAAACGCTATGGCCTAAAAAGCCTTTCAGTTTATGGCGAGACTGCCTCTGCAGATACAGCTGCTGCAGAAAATTACGTCAAGAATGACTTCAAGAACATTATCGCCGAAGGGGAATATGTTCCTGAGTAAGTCTTCAACATGGATGAGACTGGCTTATTTTGGAAGAGAATGCCATCTCACACTTTTCTCTTCAAGGAAGAAGCTAAAGCCCCGGGATTTAAAGCGCACAAAGATCGCGTTACCCTCATCATGTGCGGGAATGCTGTGGGCTTCATGTTAAAGCCTGGGCTTATCTACAAGTCAAAGAACCCTAGGGCTTTGAAAAACAAGAATAAGAATCTGCTGCCAGTGTATTGGATGCATAACCCTAAGGCATGGATCACGAAAAGCCTCTCATCGGACTAGTTTCACCAATGCTTTATCCCTCAGGTAAAAATTTATCTTGCGGAAAAAGGCCTTGAATTTAAAGTCCTTCTTTTGATGGATAATGCTGGTGACCACGCAACCAATCTCCAATATGACGGTGTTCAAGTTGAGTTCCTGCCAGCGAATATGACGTCACTGATTCAGCCTATGGATCAAGGCGTTATACGTGCGTTCAAGGCCCTCTACACACGAAATGCCCCGGCGAACCTAGTTGAATCCATGGATTTGGACAAAGAATTCTCATTGAAGACTTACTGGCGTAATTACACGATTGCCACACGCCTAAAAAATATTCAGAAAGCAATCAAAGAGATGAATCAATGCCAGCTGGAAGAAATTGTGGCCCGAAGTCATCCACGACTACAAGGGATTTGCTCCTGACGAAGTGCAGAAGTCGGCAGTTGCGAAAGCTGTGAAGTTGGCTGCATTGCTAGAAGGCTTTGAAGATATGACTCCCGAAGATGTGAATGAACTGATTGACTGCCACTCGCAGCTTTTGAGTGATGAAGACTTGGATGAAATGACGAAATCAGCGAGCGAAGAAGAGGAAGAACTTGAGGAATCGCACGAAGAAATTGAAGAACCTGGCCTTAAACTCGAACGTTTGGCAGCCATACATGAATATGTGAAAGCAGGCCAAAAACTCTCGCAGGAATATGACGATAATATGGTTCGTTCAGTGAACTTCTGTAATTTTCTCAACGATGCCATGATTCCTTACCATACCATCTTCCAACAAATGAAGAAACAGCGACAGCAACTCCCCATTACCATGTTCTTCTCCCCCAAAATGCAGCCGTAAAGCTTTTATTGGCTGCGAAATAATTTCCTCCGGGGTCGAGAATGATGATCATCACCTCATTCACGGTAAGTTTACCTATCACGTACATATGTATGTCACGTCATCATCATCTCATTCACCGTAATTTTATCTATCACTTTCATAAAAATTTACGTTGCTTGCTGTTATTTATAATATAAATGGTGTCTTTTTAACAGTGCAGGGAGGGTTTATACAGTACATAAACGTAAAAATAATTGTAAAATACCTATGTATGTCATGTCATCATCACCTCATTCACCGTAATTTTATCTATCACTTTCATAAA
>JAXCGZ010002190.1:75000-87725 GCA_037179515.1 Halocaridina rubra
TCCAAATCTAGGCCTCCCTCTAGCATTTCTCCCATCAACTCTCGCATTCATCACCTTTTTCAGCAGCCTTTCATCATCCATCCTTTCCACATGGCCAAACCATCTCAGAACATTCATATCTACTCTGGCTGCAATTTCTCTCCTCACACCCGTTCTTGCTCTCACCACTTCATTCCTAACCCTATCCAATCGAGATACACCAATCATATTCCTCAGGCATTTCATCTCAAACACATTTAGTTTCCGTCTCTCACTTACTTTCATACCCCATAACTCTGATCCATACATCACAGTTGGCACAACGACTTTCTCATACAAAACTTTCTTAACATTCATTTCCAACCCTCTATTCTTCATCACTCCTTTAAAACAGATAAAAATAATCTCTCTGTCTAGTTAATTTTTGTAATTTTGCTCTCAAATCCTCTCATTCTATTTCTCCCAAGCTTCATTGATGCCATCTTCATTGTGTTTCCTCCATCATTTCTATCCCATGTTAATGGACTTACTTCACGAACTAAAGTACCCAACTTATTAAGTTACCACGAATGCCCATTTTTATGTTTCTGACCTCTATTTGCCATCTTCAAGAGATATCTGTTGTCCAGGAATTTTTGGTACGTAGCTAAGCACTCTTTTAAGCTGTTACAGATTTGGAGCTGTGCTTTGTCCGAGTCCACTCGCAAATTGGTTTCTTTCATTTCTCCAAGCTGAGGTCATCATTAACAAAAACTCCTTTGTGTGTGCATTACTGCACGGAATAGAGAGGGTATAAACTGATGCATTTTTTAGGCTTGTGAAGGGAACCTCAGGGAAGAGGGGGTTAGAGTACTGCATATCGAAAGAGTTGACTAAATGGGGCTGAGCAAGGGGGCTGGAAAAAACCTTCTCTGTATTTTCTCCTCCCAAGGAGTCAGAGTATTTTCTCTTGACTCAGCCACTCCCTTTGTGAGGGGAAAATGGTTCATATAGATAGTTGGATAGTTACAGTATGTACATAAAACAGTTTTAGATAGAATTTTTCGACATGCATAATTTGTAAGGTACTGTTATATGCAATTTGTATATTTTGGTTATTTAAAAAAAAAAAAAAAAAAAATATATATATATAAATATATATATATATATATATATATATATATATATATATATATATATATATATATATATATATATATATATATATATATATATATATATATATACGGCTGTGTCCTTCTTGGAGACCATATGTCAAATTCCTTCCTAAATTGATTATGCACGTTAGAGAACAGCAAAAATTTTACAATATAAGAAAAATTCATGCATACTCAAGGTACACAAGTATAGAGGAGGTACACAAGTATAGAGGAAAACTATGGAGCCATATTGGAAGAGAAACTTATTTAAACACTGTAGTGCATTTGAAGGCTCAGTTATCTCTAAAGCAGCAAGTTCTAGTTATACACTACAGGGTGAAAATATATATATTCAGCTTTTTATACTACTATGTACATTTCGTCAAGTCTTTTGGTGCATCTGAATATTTTTATTTTTTCGTTTTTGTAAATGTTTTATATAAGCTTTCATCATGAAAAGACTATTTGTTGCTACTATGACATACCTCAGTATCTGGAACTGTAGTAAGAAATTAGACCATAATTATACTTTATAAAACACTATGTCTTTACACTGAAAAAAATAAACAAATAATTCCTAGAATTTATTTTATAAAAAATAATTATATTAAAAAGACTATAGAAATATTTTTAATAAATTTAATGTATATAATAAAAGCATAAAATATTCCAACATTTGTTTTTGTAATTTATGTAATTTATATCAATAAAATAATTCGCAACCTATCACCTAATAAATTTTATAAGGTACACTCCTAGAAGTGCCTGTAATATGAAATTATATATATATATATATATATATATATATATATATATATATATATATATATATATATATATATATATATATATATATATATATATATATATATATATATATATAAAGTACTTATTAATTTCGTGACCTAGACTGGTCACCTCTCAAAGGACAATGGCAAGAGATACAACTAGCAAAACAGAAGAAAACTTTAAAAGAAGACAAAAGAGCCACCCAGGAGTCTTAAACATGGGATTAATAGATAACAATCTTAAATGCCCACCGGGATTAGTCAGTAATCCCCAAACAGGCTGCAAAAGGAATTAAAGTCCATACATATATATATATATATATATATATATATATATATATATATATATATATATATATATATATATATATATATATATATATATATATATATATATATATATATATATATATATATATATATAAAGTACTTATTAATTTCGTGACCTAGACTGGTCACCTTCTCAAAGTACAATGGCAAGAGATACAACTAGCAAAACAGAAGAAGACAAAAGAGCCGCCCAGGAGTCTTAAACATGGGATTAATAGATAACAATCTTAAATGCCCGCCGGGGTTAGTCACTAATCCCCAAACAGGTCGCAAGAGGCATTAAAGTCCATATATATATATATATATATATATATATATATATATATATATATATATATATATATATATATATATATATATATATATATATATATATATATTTTTTTTTTTTTTTTTTTTTTTTTTTTTTAAGAGTGTGACATCGGGACAGACAGAAACTGCCCTCATCAACAAAGGCCCGGGCACGAGAAAATACCAAGACGAAGGAAAAGAAGAAGGTTAAGGGCAAGGCAGAGATGAGGTAATGTCACACAAAGGAAAATGATAGACAGAAAAAACAGTCAAAGTAAAGAAGACCCAGAGATATGGAGGACTAGGCTCTGAGATGACGATAGATCTGCTTTTTGAAGGATGAAAGGTCATAAGAATTAGGAAAGACAGAAGGAGGAAGAGAGTTCCAGAGTCTGGAGGTAGATGGGAAGAAGCAGTCGCTGCACCGACCAATCCGCGAGCTACAAATCTCCACACAGTACCTGTGAGATGAGGCCGCCTGGCGAGTGTTTCGCGGCCTCGGCAGTGGAGGAGGGATGCAACTCGCCAACTCATCAGAGCAGCGATGGAAGTAGTAGCGATAGAAAAGCGAAAGGGAAGATACCTTACGGCGAAGAGAGAGAGAATCCAGGTTAGAAGTAAGAGAAGGATCATTAATGAGACTGACTGCCTTAGATTCAACCCCATCAAGAAGATAAGTAAAGGAAGAAGCACCCCAGATGTGTGATTACCTAATTGTGATTACCTAATTGTGTTTACGGGAAAGAGCCCAAAGCTCGTATCTTCCCGTCTCCTGATCGGTTCCATTTTATACTTAGTGATACTTATCATACCTGTCCTTAAAACTATGGATTGAGATAGCATTAACTACCTCCTCGCTTAGCCAATTCCAATTATCAACTACTCTTACACTGAAAAAGTATTTCCTTACATCCTGCAAAGAAGTTTTCTTACGAAGCTTCAAACTATGACCTCTAGTTCTAGAACCAGCCATATCAAAATATCGATCCCAATCCACTCTATCATAACCATGAAGGAATTTAAAGACTGTCACCATATCCCCCCTCACTCTTCTAGCTTCGAGTGATGGTAAGTCTAATTCCCTCAGCCTCTCATCATAACTGAGATTGCGTATTTCTGGCACCAGTTTCGTGGCATGTCTTTGAACTTTTTCAAGCTTAGCTATGTGCTTTTTCAAGTGCGGATTCCAAAAGGGGGCTGCATATTCGAGTTTTGGCCTCACATAGGTTACATAAATATTTCTGAACATTTCCTTGTCCATGTGCCTGAAGGCTACCCTTACATTTGATAAGAATGCATATGCTGCCCTTACTATGCCATTTATATGTATTTCTGGAGACAAATCTGCCAGTATGTTTACTCCTAGATCTCTCTCATTTTCTGTCTCTTGAAGTTGTACTCCAGCCACCGAGTAGTCAAGCTTGGGCCTTCTTGCACTTGTACCCATTCTCATTACCTTACATTTTGAAGTATTGAATTTCATTAGCCACTTTTCTGACCACTCATGCAGATTATTTAGATCCTCCTGAATTTCTCTACCATTGTTCTCGTTTTTTACTTTCTTCACAATCTTTGCATCATCTGCAAGCATATTCATGAATGAATTTACAGACTCTGGTAGGTCATTTACATATACAAGGAACAAAAGTGGCCCTAAAACTGAACCCTGTGGAACTCCACTACTAACTCTTCTCCATTCAGACACTGAGTGTCTTACTCTAACCCTCTGTTCCCTTCCTTCTAAGTAAGTTTTTATCCATTCCATGTGAGCAGTATTCTAAGCAGGGGCGGATAAGACCTTTGTAAATTTTAAGTAACTGCAATGAGGAAAAGTAATAACGAAAACGAAACAAAACCCCCAATTTTTTGGATGAAGATTTAGAAATTTGGATTATGTGATTCCTCCAAGACAAGTTAGATGCTATATGGATTCCTAATATATTGATAGAGTTAAGAGGGTAAATTTCATTAGTTTCGAAGACAATAGGGTTATCAGGAGGAGAAGAAGATAAAGAGATAGCCAGAAACTGTGTCTTGGAGGCATTGAATTTAACTAAATTTTGAGTGCCCCATTCAGATACTCTCTGCAAATCGGAGTTAAGAGTAGAAGAAAGAGTGATACGAGATTGATTACTAGTAACAGATGAAGGTTGTAAAGAAAGGGCAGAGGAAAAGTGAAGGGTAGAATCATCGGCAAAGGCATGAAGAAGAGAGGAAGATGGGGATTGTAGAAGATCATTGATGAAGAGAAGGAAGAGAGTAGGTGAAAGAACAGAGCCCTGTGGAACACCACTGGAAACAGAGAAAGGGCTAGATGTCGCGCCATCAACAACTACAGATATAGAACGGTCAGTAAGAAAACTGGAAATCAGAGAACAGAAAGAAGGGGTAAAGCCATAGGCAGGAAGTTTGGCCAACAGAGCCTTGTGCCACACTCTGTCAAAAGCCTTAGAGATATCAAGGGCGACGACAAAGGATTCCCCATAGTTCCTCAGAGAAGATGACCATACATGAGTAAGATAGGACAGGAGATCACCAGTGCATCTTGCCTTGTGGAAGCCGTACTGGTGATCGGAGATAAGTGAGTTAGATTCAAGGCGTTTCAAGAAGTGAGCATTGAGCAAAGTTTCGAAAACATTAGCAATAGAGGAGGTTAGAGCAATAAGTCGGTAGTTAGAAGGAATAGAGCGGTCACCCTTCTTAGGAACAGGTTGAACTAGAGCATGCTTCTAAGATGAAGGATAGATACTGGTTGACAGAATGAGGCGAAAAAGACGGCAAAGCACAGGAGCCAGTTCATCTGCAAACTCCTTAAGGAACCTTGCAGGGATACCATCGGGACCAGATGCCTTGTTTGTGTTTAGTGAGCGAAGAACCTTATGAACTTTGCGTGAAGAAAGGATAAGGGAGGGCATAGGGTTAGAGAGGGGAAAAGACTGAGGAACAGGTGCGCTGGAATCGTTGATAGAAGAGTTGGCAGAAAAATGAGAGCCAAAGAGAATGGCTTTGTCAGTGGGGGAGCAAGCTATAGAACCATCAGAACAAATGAGAGGGGGATAGCTTGAGTTACAGAAGTTTTTGGAGAGGTTTTTGGCTAAGGACCAGAAGCATTTGTCAGTGGGAGAGGAGTTAAGGTCATCAACTTTCCTTCTTATAAAGGAAGCCTTAGACCTTCGAATCTAAGCAGTACAGCGATTCCTAGCTATAATAAAAGCAGAGCGAGTTAAATTGGAAGGAGAGGCTTGGTAAAATCGGTGAGCCTGATTCCTAGCCTGGATAGCCATGGAGCAGGCACGGTCAAACCAAGGTTTAGGGGGAGAGAAACTTTTTGTAGAAGAGGGGATGTACGCCTCCATTCCCGCGGTCATGATCTCAGCAACTTTTACAGCTACCAGATCAGGGTTGCGGGACCGAAAGCAGTAGTCATCCCATGGGAAGTCAAAGAGAAAGTTACGCAAATTTTCATATTGGGTTCGCTCGAAGTGCCAAAGGCGGCGTTGAGTAGGAGGGATTGGTGGTGGGGGAGCGAAAATGGAAGAGACAGATATCATGGAGTGGTCAGATTTACCAAGAGGGGAGAGCACAGAATAAAAGTAGTTTGAAGGGTTAGAAGTAAAAAATAGGTCAAGAGTGTTTGCAGCATGTTCGTGACGATCAGGAACACGAGTAGGATGTTTGATAATTTGCTCCAGATCGTGAGTAATAGTGAAAGCAAGAGCCTCGCTTCCTCCCACATCAGTGTGAGAAGAATGAAGCCACTCACTGTGGTGTACATTGAAGTCTCCAATGTAGAGAACTTCGGCATGTGGGTGAGAAGATAGCAAGGACTCATGGCACGAGGAGAGATATTCAAAGAAAGACACAAACTCGGTGGAGTTTGGAGAACAGTAGCAGAAGCAAAGGATGATAGTGGTAGTGGAGAGATAGACTTTTAGCCAGAGAACATCAAAGCCAGGAGATTCAAGGTCCATGAGCCTCACAGTAGGAGTGTTAATGTTGCAGTAAGCACAGACCCCACCTTTGGAACGAAAACGAGTATACAGATTATAGTGGGAGATTTGGAAAGGGTCAGTGGAAGCATGTATAGACAACTGGGTTTCAGATAGGAGGAGGAGGTTAGGGAGGAAAGTGCCCAAGTGCTGTTCCACAGACGAAAGATTAGAGTTCAGCCCACGAATGTTTGAATAGTGAAGAGTGAAAGAAGCAGATCTATTGGGAGGTGCAAGGTTAAGAGCAGAACCATTACTACCACCAGGCGTGTCTGTCCTCAAGCCAATGGTGGAGTCAACACGATCCCCGGAGATTCTTCGCACCCCACTATGCCGGGTACTAGGGGCCATTAGTTGTGAACCTTCCATAAATAATGACAAAATGTGAGGAAAAGGAAAGTAAAAGAGACAGATGTGCAGAATGTTGTGACTTGTCAAATGTAATGGAATAGCAAGAGATGTGTAATGAATATGCCAGAATATTCAGTGTAGATGTAGGCATGAGGAAAGAACCGTCCTGAAGGAAGACTCAACCTGGAACTGTCTGGACCAGTCCTAGTTGCATCCTAATACCTTCAGTCGCAGTCTTTCAACGGGCGGTTGCTGCCATGGCCAACCTACTATCCATTTGTAGAAGAGGGGATGTACGCCTCCATTCCCGCGGTCATGATCTCGGCAACTTTTACTCTCTTCCTAAAGAGTCAGAGTATTTTGTCTTGACTCAGCCACTCCCCTTGTGAGGGAAAAATAGATAGATAGATAAATAGATAGATAGATACAGTATATAAATTAAACATATTAGCTTTAGAGCGAATTTTCCAACATGTATAATTTATATGGTACTGTCATATGCAATTTTTATATTTTGGTTATTATGAAGTAAAAAAAAAAATATATATATATATATATATATATATATATATATATATATATATATATATATATATATATATATATATATATATATATATATATATATATATATATATATATATATATATATATATATATATATATATATATATATATATATATATATATATGAATCATTTTTTACCCCGACCGGGACTCGAACCTAGGACTTATGATTACTAAGTCAAGGCGCTACCACTACACCACAGAAGGTTAAAAGGAATCCAACCTTATAACTTATATCTGCTATACTTAGGAATGAACGCATTCTAACTGAATGCCACTATGTTCATATTACAGATTCCCCAACCTCACTCGTGGCTTCATTTTAGCATTTAATTCAAATCCCAATCTCATTCGGTCCATGAAATTATCAAATAAGCACATTACATATGTGAAAACATGAATCATTTTTTACCCCGACCGGGACTCGAACCTAGGACTTATGATTACTAAGTCAAGGCGCTACCACTACACCAAAGAAGGTTAAAAGGAATCCAACCTTATAGCTTATATCTGCTATACTTAGGAATGAACGCATTCTAACTGAATGCCACTATGTTCATATTACAGATTCCCCAACCTCACTCGTGGCTTCATTTTAGCATTTAATTCAAATCCCAATCTCATTCGGGCCATGAAATTATCAAATAAGCACATTACATATGTGAAAACATGAATCATTTTTTACCCCGACCGGGACTCGAACCTAGGACTTATGATTAATAAGTCAAGGCGCTACCACTACACCACAGAAGGTTAAAAGGAATCCAACCTTATAGCTTATATCTGCTATACTTAGGAATGAACGCATTCTAACTGAATGCCACTATGTTCATATTACAGATTCCCCAACCTCACTCGTGGCTTCATTTTAGCATTTAATTCAAATCCCAATCTCATTCGGGCCATGAAATTATCAAATAAGCACATTACATATGTGAAAACATGAATCATTTTTTACCCCGACCGGGACTCGAACCTAGGACTTATGATTACTAAGTCAAGGCGCTACCACTACACCACAGAAGGTTAAAAGGAATCCAACCTTATAGCTTATATCTGCTATACTTAGGAATGAACGCATTCTAACTGAATGCCACTATGTTCATATTACAGATTCCCCAACCTCACTCGTGGCTTCATTTTAGCATTTAATTCAAATCCCAATCTCATTCGGGCCATGAAATTATCAAATAAGCACATTACATATGTGAAAACATGAATCATTTTTTACCCAGACCGGGACTCGAACCTAGGACTTATGATTACTAAGTCAAGGCGCTACCACTACACCACAGAAGGTTAAAAGGAATCCAACCTTATAGCTTATATCTGCTATACTTAGGAATGAACGCATTCTAACTGAATGCCACTATGTTCATATTACAGATTCCCCAACCTCTCTCGTGGCTTCATTTTAGCATTTAATTCAAATCCCAATCTCATTCGGGCCATGAAATTATCAAATAAGCATATTACATATGTGAAAACATGAATCATTTTTTACCCCGACCGGGACTCGAACCTAGGACTTATGATTACTAAGTCAAGGCGCTACCACTACACCACAGAAGGTTAAAAGGAATCCAACCTTATAGCTTATATCTGCTATACTTAGGAATGAACGCATTCTAACTGAATGCCACTATGTTCATATTACAGATTCCCCAACCTCACTCGTGGCTTCATTTTAGCATTTAATTCAAATCCCAATCTCATTCGGGCCATGAAATTATCAAATAAGCACATTACATATGTGAAAACATGAATCATTTTTTACCCCGACCAGGACTCGAACCTAGGACTTATGATTAATAAGTCAAGGCGCTACCACTACACCACAGAAGGTTAAAAGGAATCCAACTTTATAGCTTATATCTGCTATACTTAGGAATGAACACATTCTAACTGAATGCCACTATGTTCATATGAGATTGGGATTTGAATTAAATGCTAAAATGAAGCCACGAGTGAGGTTGGGGAATCTGTAATATGAACATAGTGGCATTCAGTTAGAATGCGTTCATTCTTAAGTATAGCAGATATAAGCTATAAGGTTGGATTCCTTTTAACCTTCTGTGGTGTAGTGGTAGCGCCTTGACTTAGTAATCATAAGTCCTAGGTTCGAGTCCTGGTCGGGGTAAAAAATGATTCATGTTTTCACATATGTAATGTGCTTATTCGATAATTTCATGGCCCGAATGAGATTGGGATTTGAATTAAATGCTAAAATGAAGCCACGAGTGAGGTTGGGGAATCTGTAATATGAACATAGTGGCATTCAGTTAGAATGCGTTCATTCCTAAGTATAGCAGATATAAGCTATAAGGTTGGATTCCTTTTAACCTTCTGTGGTGTTGTGGAAGCGCCTTGACTTAGTAATCATAAGTCCTAGGTTCGAGTCCCGGTCGGGGTAAAAAATGATTCATGTTTTCACATATGTAATGTGCTTATTTGATCATTTCATGGCCCGAATGAGATTGGGATTTGAATTAAATGCTAAAATGAAGCCACGAGTGAGGTTGGGGAATCTGTAATATGAACATAGTGGCATTCAGTTAGAATGCGTTCATTCCTAAGTATAGCAGATATAAGCTATAAGGTTGGATTCCTTTTAACCTTCTGTGGTGTAGTGGTAGCGCCTTGACTTAGTAATCATAAGTCCTAGGTTCGAGTCCCGGTCTGGGTAAAAAATGATTCATGTTTTCACATATGTAATGTGCTTATTTGATAATTTCATGGCCCGAATGAGATTGGGATTTGAATTAAATGCTAAAATGAAGCCACGAGTGAGGTTGGGGAATCTGTAATATGAACATAGTGGCATTCAGTTAGAATGCGTTCATTCCTAAGTATAGCAGATATAAGCTATAAGGTTGGATTCCTTTTAACCTTCTGTGGTGTAGTGGTAGCGCCTTGACTTAGTAATCATAAGTCCTAGGTTCGAGTCCCGGTCGGGGTAAAAAATGATTCATGTTTTCACATATGTAATGTGCTTATTTGATAATTTCATGGCCCGAATGAGATTGGGATTTGAATTAAATGCTAAAATGAAGCCACGAGTGAGGTTGGGGAATCTGTAATATGAACATAGTGGCATTCAGTTAGAATGCGTTCATTCCTAAGTATAGCAGATATAAGCTATAAGGTTGGATTCCTTTTAACCTTCTGTGGTGCAGTGGTAGCGCCTTGACTTAGTAATCATAAGTCCTAGGTTCGAGTCCCGGTCTGGGTAAAAAATGATTCATGTTTTCACATATGTAATGTGCTTATTTGATAATTTCATGGCCCGAATGAGATTGGGATTTGAATTAAATGCTAAAATGAAGCCACGAGTGAGGTTGGGGAATCTGTAATATGAACATAGTGGCATTCAGTTAGAATGCGTTCATTCCTAAGTATAGCAGATATAAGCTATAAGGTTGGATTCCTTTTAACCTTCTGTGGTGTAGTGGTAGCGCCTTGACTTAGTAATCATAAGTCCTAGGTTCGAGTCCCGGTCGGGGTAAAAAATGATTCATGTTTTCACATATGTAATGTGCTTATTTGATAATTTCATGGGCCGAATGAGATTGGGATTTGAATTAAATGCTAAAATGAAGCCACGAGTGAGGTTGGGGAATCTGTAATATGAACATAGTGGCATTCAGTTAGAATGCGTTCATTCCTAAGTATAGCAGATATAAGCTATAAGGTTGGACTCCCTTTAACCTTCTGTGGTGTAGTGGTAGCGCCTTGACTTAGTAATCATAAGTCCTAGGTTCGAGTCCCGGTCGGGGTAAAAAATGATTTATGTTTTCACATATGTAATGTGCTTATTTGATAATATATATATATATATATATATATATATATATATATATATATATATATATATATATATATATATGGCTGTCTTTTTCTTGGAGACCATATGTCAAATTCCTTCCTAAATTGATTATGCACATTAGAGAACATCGAAAATATAACAATATAACAAAAATGCATGCATACTCCAGGTACTCAAGTATAGAGGAAAACTCTGCAGCCATGTTAGAATAGAAAATTATTCCAAGATTGTAGTGCTTTTGAAAGCTCAAAGTTATCTCTAAAGCAGCAAATTCCAGTTATATACTACAGGGTAAATATATGTATACAGCTTTATATACTGGTATGTACGTTTTGTCAAGTCTTTTAGTGTATCTGAAAGTTTTTTTTTTCTTTTTTGTAAATGTTTCATATAAGATTTCATCATGAAAAGACTATTTATTGCTACTATGACTTACCTCAGTATCTGGAATTTTAGTAAGAAATTAGACCATAATTACACTTTATAAAACACTGTCTTTACACTGAAAAAAATAAACAAATAATTCCTAGAATTTATTTTATAAAAAATAATTATATCAAAAAATATATAGAAAAATTATAAAGAAATTTCATATATACAATAAAAGCATAAAATATTCAATTATTTGTTTTCATAATTTATGTAATTTATATTCGTAAAATAATTCATAACGCATTGGCGTATGATCTTACTAATTTTATAAGGTACACTTCTTATAGAAGTGCCTGTAATATGAAATTATATATATATATATATATATATATATATATATATATATATATATATATATATATATATATATATATATATATATATATATATATATATATATATGTCTTGAATATATTTCAAGACAATTTATTTCTACGTACATTATGTAAGTGTTGTTTTGCATACAGTTTCATTTATTGTAATGTAAGTGCATGAATGTATACTTTTAGACTTAGTATGTGTACTTATTAATTTCTATCATGTATACACGTATAGTCGTATGTATAATGTGTAGTTTATTATGAAGGCTGGCTGTAGAAGACTTGGAGAAAGGAATGTAGGTCACTAATGGATTTTAGCCATTAACCCTTCACCTCCTTAATAACGTTGATTGCATCGCCTCTTTGAACGAGGAACCGTTGTAAGCAAGTCATAACTCAACTTAGTCCTAGTACCAAGGACCCCGACAAATTAGAGGAGGGTTTTGTAAGACTTTCTTGCAAAAGTTTAGTTGCTGTCGTGAGATGCTACGAGGCACTCATTTGTACTGTGTTTATTGACAGTATTTATAAGTTTATAATTAGTTGCTAGTGTGAGACGTTACGAGACACTCAAGTAGAAAACGTAATAGAGATACGTGGATCAGAAGAAGATTCGGAGTCCTGTGATTGCTGACGACATCAGGGTTATCCGGATAGATGAGTACAGATGTATTGTATTTCTAACAATATTTATAACTATGTGTGAGGGACAG
>JAXCGZ010002191.1:0-22500 GCA_037179515.1 Halocaridina rubra
ACGGAAGAAGTAGTTATATGGAGATGTGTAGTGTAAGTAGTCACCGTGGCTCAAACGGTAGCGTCCGCTTCTCTGAGGCGTCAGGTCGAGGGTTCGCGCCCCGTCACGGTCTGAGGTTAGCAAGGGCATGCGCTCAGGGTAACGATTACATCTGCCAAAACAAGTCCTTCGCAAGAAGGCAACCGTCCTAGCCCTTGGTAGAAAAGGGAGCCCGTGACGTAAAACCGGAACAATGGGTAGTGTAAGGAATGGCAATTTACCGAAAAGTGACATGGAATATTAAACAACAGCCTTTGATAATAATAATAATAATAATAATAATACTTTATTTCCAACATACATTGGGTATTCAAATATGGGTGTACAATTAAAATTTACAAGTAAAATCTTCCTTTAAGAGTAACTTCTTAAGATTATATTTAAAAGTATACACTGAACCAGCATTTTTTAGTTCTCTGGGAAGCTGATTATATAAATGAGGTCCACGAATGTTTATATCTCTTGAGCCAATATCAGTTTTAGACCTTCGTACTAATAAATCTTCCCCTTGACGGGTAGTTAACCCGGTAACTGAGCTTACTGTGGAAAAATTATACAAGCAATCAGGAATATTGTTTCTTAGTATATTAAAAACAAAGGTACATATATCAAAAACATATTTATCTCTAATCTTTATCCATTCTAGATCTTTTAAAACAGGAGAGATGTGCTCGTATTTTCTTACATTGCCAACAGCCACTCGTGCTGCAAAGTTTTGTAACTTTTGTATTCTTTGTAATTGAGTCTTATTTGTACATCCCCAAACTTTGAGACAGTAATTAATTAAACTCATAGCTAAGGACTGGACAATTATTATACGAGTTGATGTTTCAAATGAGTCTTTTACCCTATTTAGATATATTAGAGTACCCATTACTTTTTTATAAATTTCATCTATATGCATTTCAAAATTCATGTAACGGTCAAAATAGACACCTAGGTTCTTTACCGAGTTCATTGGCTTAATGATATTACCGTTAAAATTTATATGAAGATTGTCATCAACTTCTGATAATAATTGTCTGGATCCGATAAGAATAGATTGGGTTTTAGTTTCATTAAGTAACAGACCATTTTTAGAAAGTAACGTTTAGCCATATACAAAATTTCTTCTGCTCTACGAATAATATTTTCTAAATCATTAATTTCTCCTTCAATTAAGATTTGAGTATCGTCAGCATATTGAATGACATAACAGTTAGGTAAATATTTTACTAGATCGTTTACATATATTAGAAAAAGTATAGGTCCTAGGATCGATCCCTGAGGGACCCCAAACAATACCTTCTTGGAACTTGAAACTGTATCTTTTATTCTGACTGACTGGTAGCGGTTTTTTAAATAGTTCTCGAACCAGCTTGGGTCAATGTTCATTTTTTTGCATTTTTCTAATAATATACTATGGTTTACACTATCAAAAGCTTTAGAAAGATCGAGTAGTAGTAGCAATGATATTTTCTTATTATCTATATTTTTGTATATTTCATCTGATATTTTCAATAAGGCGAGAATAGCGACCCTATATAATAATGGCAATTAGCGGAATAAATATTAGAATTTTAATGTCTCTCTCTCTCTCTCTCTCTCTCTCTCTCTCTCTCTCTCTCTCTCTCTCTCTCTCTCTCTCTCTCTCTCTCTCTCTCTCTCTCTCTCTCTCTCTCTCTCTCTCTCTCTCTCTCTCTCTCTCTCTCTCTCTCTCTCTCATGAAGACCTGCTCTGAATTGGAGATGATACAGATATGTTGGGGGTGGGTAAATGAGGTTGGATCTACTTTCTGATCCCCCCACAGTGGTTCCGAACCCGCGTTAGTTGCTTCCCGATTCGTGCACACTACCACTGAGCTATCACTACCTACTAAAATTAATATAATAAATCATATTACCGTAATGAATATGCATATTATGCTCACAAGACTTGAAGATATATGATAAATTACTTGGTTTAGATTAGTGGTTCAGATATTGGATATCTATCTATCTATCTTCCTTGGCTGTCTCCCCCAATTGGGGGATAGCCGACATTAAAAAAGATAAAATAAGGAGATTACTTTGCTCTATGCTAGCTCCCTCGTCATTGCCCATAGAGTCTATGGGCAATGACGAGGGAGCTAGCGACCATTCAGATGGCACTGCTAGAGTGCCACAGCCCATCCTCCCGGTTTTTCCACAACCTGCGTCGCTTCATGAATGTCAACTCCCCTACTGCCCCTAAAACAGGGCTACCTCTGTAAGATGCAGCCCCGTGGTAACAGCAGATGTCCATCTGAGCTGCGTCACAATCGCTCGCCACTCATTCCTATTCCTAGCACGCTCACTTGCTTCCCTCACATCCATCCTCCTATCATTCAGGGCTCTCCTTACTCCATCCATCCACCCAAACTTAGGCCTCCCTCTGGAATTTAACCCATCAAGTCTGGCATTCATCACCTTTTTCAGCAGTCTTTCATCATCCATCCTCTCCACATGGCCAATCCATCTCGGAACATTCATATATATTTGGTTTAATGGAAGACCAATTATTTTTAGTTTTAATATGAACATGTACGATTTTACTAGGGTCTTAATGTCAGTGTAATTTATTGTTGATTATTGATATCGTTTTATTATTATTATTATTATTATTATTATTATGATTATTATTATTATTATTATTATTATTATTATTATTGTTAATTGTAGCAGTCGTAGTAGTAATAGTAGTAGTAGTAGTAGTAGTAGTAGTAGTAGTAGTAGTAGTAGGTAAAAAAGGTCTTTCTGATTTATAAACTTCTATGAGTAATTCATCTGCAAATGGTGTACATCGACAGAACTTGTTGATATAATTTCAATCACTTAAAGTGAGTGTTAATATGAAAAAAGTTGTTTTAAAAAATCTGAATTATGACTGGTAGCAGATATTGATGATGGTATTATTTTCAAGCTGCTTAACAAAGTATGCACTTGGGATTTAATAAAAAAAGAATAAAAATAAATTTTGCTGCAGGATATTTCAAATATGTTGCAATTTTTTTTTATGAGAGGACATATTAGAGTGTAAAAATTATTATTATTATGATTATTTCTAATATTATTATTATTATTATTATTATTATTATTATTATTTTTATTATTATTATTATTATTATTATTATTATTATTATTATTATTATTATACTTTATTGCCATCATCTAAATTCTTGCTTCTTTCTTCTTGCACAGATTGTGATGGCCGATGTAGTGCAGACGTGAATCTACAATCATGCATCCAACAATCATGCTGTTCTTTGGCAGCTTCTTCTTCGTCCTTTTGCTTCCCAGTATATCCTATGCTCAGGTGGGTTTGCGAACTGCTCCCCTCACAGCCCCAAGGAGTAGAGAAAACAACAACAGCAGCCTCGGATTGTTTTCTAAATGGGCTGGACTTGATCTCAGACAAAGGAGCAACCACTCCAGTAACATTGAGAGCTCTCTGGCTGCAATCTTTCGAGGAGTAGCATATGGGATATCAACATCACCACCATCTACAACAACAACTTCAACCACTACTACAACCACTGCTAAGCCTCTATGGCCTACGAACAGCAGAAGAGGCCCTCCTGATTTCTCCAATTTCCCTATAGATGAAGATTACCTTGGGCTTCAATACCCACCAAATTTTGATCCTAAAATTCAACACAAAGCTGTCACAGACCCTCGTGGTGTCCACACAGTTGGGGATTACCCCATCCAAACACCATATATTGAGTCGCCTGTTAATGGAGTTACAGGGACAACTCATGATCGTGTGGCAGAAATGGACCACACAGAAGAAGTGGAAGTAGTCAGAGCAGATGTTGGTGTTGGCTTAAGTAAAGTAGAATGGATAAGATCCCTTGGAACTTCCTGGATTGTACATGTCTATTGTGCAGCTGGATTATACAGTTTGCTTGCTATGTTAGCATTACTGTGGTTGGCAAGAATTCATGCATCTGTTCACCTTTTGCCCCGTGGTTACTATATCACCTTATATCTGTTGATGTTTCTTGCTGCATTCCTACGCTGCGTTCATCTTTTCCATGACCCATATGGTGCTGAACGAAGATTACCTGAAGTTCTTTCAACTGTCATAGAAGAAACAGGATGGCCTTGTTTAACAGCAGGATTGGCTGTGGTGGTGCTAGCTATTGTAAGAGCATGGCGATGTCCTAGGCTTCTCCCTCAAAAACCCCTAGCCCCATTAGCTCTAGCTTTACTTACTGCAGTACACTTACTGACTTCTATTGCAGCACATTTAACTGCAGCTTTACTTCCAGAACATGGTTCTCCTTTGAGAGCTGCTGCTCGAGCTATCACAGCAGCATGGGGAGGAGCAGTTGGCATTGGAGGCTTTCTTGCTGTATGGAGGGTAGGAAGGGCAGTAGGACGGCATCCTGGACTTCTACTTTTACGACTCAGTAGAGCACCCATAGAAGGGTCATTACAATCAAGGCATCCTAGAACTACTCTTTTCCGGGGTTCTCATCTAACTCTGGTTGCTTCTTTTGGACAAATAGTTCTTGCCAGTCTTCATATGTATGCCCTAGTGGGCCCGCATTTTTTATTTGATATACCTCCAGCATATCCATGGTATTGGCTTGCATATCAAAGTGCCTGCAGAGTCCTTGAAATCATTATGTGGCTACTTCTTGGCATAACAGCAACCCTTTCAGTAGGTGCATCCTCAGGCAAGCGCCAGAATAACAAAGGGGATATTAAACTATTATCAGTGCTTTCTTGTAAGCACTGTGGCAGTTGTACTAGTATAACAGCTCAGGAGAAATCTGAAGAAGTCTTCCCAGCTGTGTGCCAAACCAATCAGGCAGTCAGAAACTTCACTATTCATCCATGTGGAAAAGGTGTGTATCAAGAAGCTCTTACTCAACAACCCCCAACTAGACGTGCTAATACCATAAAAGCTCCTCAAAAGAAGCCATCTATTCGAAAATCTGCAACACTTCATTCTGCTACTTCTGACATTCATTTGCTTTGGAATCAAGGGCGCCCACAAAATGCAGTTTCCTCAGAAGTTCCAGCATCGAGACCTTCATCTATGCTATTCAATGATGCAGGATTTGTTAGATTTAGAATGCAAGTGGACCCTCAGCAGTGTGTGGATGATATTTTACGAAAATCTCTGCAAAACTTGGATACTCAAGGTGATCCAGATGAAATTAATTTATTGAAGAAAATTCCTGGAGATGAACCCCCTACTTATGCTAATGCAACCAATGAAGAAAATAAAACTCCGTTAAAGCAAAAGTGTTCACCAAAATTCGAAAATCATTATGATAATAACCATCTCGATAAATATTTAGAGAATCAAAGCAACTGTGAGTATTACTTTGATGGCATTCATTGTAGGAGTGATGTTGCTAGTGTTACAGATTGCAGTTCAACAGATGCATTGTCACCTGTACCTACAGCAGAAAATGACTGGTCAAAATATGCTAGCACTTGTTCTTCAATCAGTGCAGCCAACAGTTTTGATGTTCGAATGTATGATGACTTTGATGTATCTTCTTATTATAATTCACCATCTCCAGCTCCTTCCAATGTCTATGCATCTCTACGTCGGACGGCTCCTCGAACTCGTTTTGCAAACCACTGGAATGTTTATGGTGAGGAGGAGCCAAATATTCATGGATATGAAGCAAGACAGGCAGTGGAACAGCTGACTGCTCTTTTAGCTCCTCATACCTCATCTACTTCCTCTCAGTCTGATTTACACATTGATTATCTAACTGATGGTTCCCATGGCAGGCCAACTAGAGGCTCAGACTCTGATCTCTGTTCTACTGGAAGTAACCAGAATTATTGTCGGAAGAATAGAAATGAAGAGCATCATTCCCCAAAAAATAGATGTCCGCCTCATCCAGTGCCTCGTCATATTAATTTACATAACATAACTCCCGATTCTGCTGTGGTGGTAGATTATGTTGGCCCTATGGATGATGCTTCAGGAGATGATACAGAGTCTAACCTGCGTCAACATCCTCACCCTCGTTCTGGCCTCCTCACAAAAATTGTAAAAAATAATTTTTCACTCAGTAATAGTGGGTATTCACCTCTAGGTAGTGAAGATATATATAATTTGCCTGTCAATTATCAGAATTCACAAAATTTACTTATTAAGCAAGCCCAGCATCAGGCTATACAACAACGACAGCGTAAGGAAGACAAAAATGAAAGAATCCGCCCATGTGGCCACCGTCCTCGCCGGAGTCCCAAAGATGACCCAAAAGTCATTAGTCCTACCAATCCTAATATACACCACTGCCAACAAACTGGTGAGTTTCAGAGTCAAAAAAGAATATTACCACAAATCCCTAAATCTCCTCCACCAATTCCAGAAAGGCCAGAGAAACTTCCTAGTCCAGTGGCTGATGGAACAACACAGACTGATTCTCACCCCGAACCATCAATTTCTCCTGCCTCTTCTCGACCAGCCTCTTCTATTGCATCACACTCTGATCTTCCATCTGAATGTGTCGATTCAGATGATGATACGCGCTGTGGAGACAACAAAGAGAATAGTGAAGATGATGCCACTCCAGAGGTATCGCCCATTAGTCCCTGGCCTCCAACCAATTTTGTCCCTGCAGCTGTCTGACCTTCACAGACCTGGCCTGGCTTCTTACCTCAAAGAAGCCCAAGCCTTCAAAGCCATATGTCATTTTAATAAAAAAGCTTGTATGCTTCCCAAGGCAGTGTGTGAGATGCTAACAAAAATTCATCTTGCTCTAAAAGAATTTGAGATTTAAACTATGGGAATCAACTGAGTGCTCACTGAATAATGTGATAGTTTTGCTAATTTTGCTGAATGCATTCAAGCAAAAAATACACAGACTAGCTTCTTCTTCCATATAAAACTGAGGTTTAATGTTTCTCATATCTCGTGTATAGAAAACATAACTATATCCTTGAATAAAATAATTCTCCAAGCACTGTCCAGGCATACAGTCCTTACAACCCAATAAACTTTGCACGGGACAAAACTGTAATGAAAAACTGAATGGCATGTGTGCATGGAGCTTGATAAAAAAAAATTTATCCAAAGAATGTTATGATAACGTGATATCTCCTATGGTAGATAAATGCTGTATATAATGATTCCTTATTATAAAGGGTTATTGATTTAGCTGGTCAATTATATTCAAACCCTTCTTGTGATATTAAGACATACGAAGGGAGTAAAATGTGTAAGTGCTGCCTGATCACTAATTAATTCTAGAAAAACTTAAGATTAATACCGGATGGAGCTTTTCTAATATCCATTGCTTTTATAATTATACCCTTAAATGCTCTCATACTACTAAACACAAAATAGAAAAAAAAAACTTAATTGGTGTCCATCACAGTGTCAAAAATTAATTTTCACACCAAAAGCAGATATTAAAATAAGACCCAAGATATATAATAATAAAAATCTTGGTCTGTTATGATGTAAATATTTTAATGAGAGAGAAATGAAAGTGTTCTTTTATGGAATTATCCATATCTCGCTTATATATTTTCCTGTTTGTGGATTGGTGATGAAAGTTTGGTTCATTCGTCAAGTATTTCACTGACAACAGTTTCATGAAGATATACGAAAGATTTTTAAATACGCAGAACTATCCTCGGACAATGAAAAAAAAAATATATGTGCTCGAAAGCGCTCTTGAAGGCTGTTATCATCACAGAAGTGAAAAATTCATCTCGCCAATGAAGTGTCACTGTTTTGTGAATTCTTCAAATAACAACTGGTGTCGTGTCAAGTTACATATTTTCAATTTTGCTTAAATTTTAATTAGCTATTATTCTGAAGAGAAAATAGGCACAAATTGAAGACGGTTTATGCCATCGTCTTTCCTAGGATTATGCAGACTATGAGGGAATGATTAAAATGCAGTAGAATGTAAAAGTAGATTTCTGTTATTACGAAAAAAAAATATAACTTTAGGGTAATATTTTGATATAAATTTAAGATTAGGTTATCACCCAATACGCTTGTACTTATCCAAACGGAATGTCCAATATTTTCTCTTGGAGAAATATATATAGACAGAAGATTTTTTTTTTAAATGATCATAGACATGACTCCCCTCCAATATGGACTCAAAAAGTAAGCCAATGGAAATGTACCTCTGAGCTTCAATCTGTCTCTGTTATTAAAGAAAGGTTAAAAAAGAGTAAAAAAAAAATCCTTTTATTTGTTAATAATTATCATGTTCCTGCAATGTGGGTATACTTCAGCCCAATCTCCTTGCTCCCGATGGATATCACTCATTCACCCCCCCCCCCGCTTACAAGCCCACCACCCACTCTTAAGGGGAGTTTACACGGTCATACGGTTCGTCGAACGCGGTTCGACAGACAAGTGTTTGAAGTGATGTTAGAACGTGTGAACGGAGTATTTGGTTGTCGAACACGTTTGACAAACGTGTTCGACAACCAAATACCCCGTTCACACGTTCGAGCATCACTTCAAACACTTGTCTGTCGAACCGCGTTCGACGAACCGTATGACCATGTAAACCCCCCTTTAAAGATGTCTTCAGGCAATTTTAAATGAAAGTAAAAGTGTACTTATTTGTTTTTTGTGTGGTAGATCGCAAAGTTAACGAAATCAAGAACCTGGAGGGTTGCCTTTCATATATGTCAGCAACAAATTACAAGGCTGGAAGTATATGCGTGTAAAGAATATTAAATCAATAAAAATATAACAGTATACATAAGGCATGGTTTTATTTTTATGATTGTGACACCAGGACGGGCAAAAAAAAAAATAAATAAATCTACCCTCATCAGGCCTGGGTACGAAGAAAACATAGAGAGAACCAGAGATCGGGAGTGTATATATTATGAGATATTAGAAGTTACCTCATTATTATCTATATTCACGAGCTTGAAGGACGACATATGTATGTCAGTGTGGGTTTTAATAATAACTTTAATAACAACAACAATTATAATAATAATAATAATAATAATAATAACTACAACAAAATAATGATAATAATAATCATTATAATCGAAAGCATACTTTGCAGTTCAGCATTACAATATGCAGAATACAGAAATGAAATTTGGTAAAATTCATAACATATCTATATACCTTTTTAGATGTCACCTAGTCTTTCCCTCCAGGATCCCAATTCGTTAATTCTAGAAACGTAAACAACGCGTATAAGCACAGAACACAAGTTCATATAATATTGAATTAAGAATCAATATATATATATATATATATATATATATATATATATATATATATATATATATATATATATATATATATATATATATATATATATATATATATATATTATGAAAGCTGAACAGATGCTGATTTTTTCAGGTAAATATTTTCAAAATATTGTCAAGAAGGCAAGCATGGTAGATTGAAATGCAACACGTGCATTAGATATGTTAACCTAACTTTCCAATGTTAATTTATGATAAAATAAAGTACTTTTACACTTAAGCCCTTGTAATACAATACCCAAGGAGTTTTCTTGCCCCATGCATGACACACAACATATTACTACTACATTCAGATAAATATATACTATATTCAAGGGATTTTTCCCTCTATGTTCATTCACTCATAAATATGTGTAGGCCTGTCCGTGCATACCCACAGCTAACACGAGCAATTCCTGCAGTTTAACCACTCTATTCGTGTGTGGGTTGTCTAGTGCATACAGCCCAGTCGCTCAGAAAGGCTTAAAGATGGAGGTCACTTGCATGCAAGGAGACACACAAACTTTTGTTAGTGACTGTACAATTACATTACAACCTACATAAATCCATTTGTATTTCCCCTTCATGGAATTTGCCTAAGTTCTAAATATCGAAGACGCTCAACCTCTCAATTCTCTCTTTTTTAATATAAAAAAGGGTTTTTCATATATAGTAAAATAGCTGTATATCAAAGTCAAAACAGAATATAGTTCTATTTTTGTAAGCTTGATCAGCCACCCAAAATATCAATGTAGCTAACCTCATATAAACAGCATACACACACATTTAAATACTTGTATGTATTCATATATAGTGAAATATATATATATATATATATATATATATATATATATATATATATATATATATATATATATATATATTATATATATCTACATTCATGTATTCATACTTATGTACCAGCATGCATACATTCGTATATGCATAAGTATCTCCATTCACATATGTGTACATGCATGAATGCATACGTACATACTTACATAAATACATACATGCATGAATGCATACGTACATTCATACATAAACACATACATGCATGAATGCATATATGCATACATACATTCATACATAAATGCATACATGCATGCATGCATACATAAATACATGAATACATACATGCATTAATGCATGAATACAGACATACATACATATGCAACTAGAGTATGAGGTAATCCTTTAGCAGTCTTAGAACTCTACATACCATGGCATTCAGCTTCATAATTAAATTAATGTTATTTATCATTATATTGTTAATCTGTAATTAATAAAAAGAAAAGAATTATTGTTAGCATAAGTCCCTGTCTCAACTCAATTTTTATAATTACTTTGATTATTCAATTTTTTCAATGGTATTAAAGTATATGCATAATGCATATATAGGAACTTTGAATTTAGTTTTTTTATGTATGACTTAAGAATGTTACTAATATAATTATTCAATTGGGGAATATTGTCAATTATTAAATGACTAATTTTGTATCTAAAATGGCTGAATATCTCTGGAGAAAACTTCATGATTAAAAAGACAGTTTTTTTTTTCAATGCACAATGGAGATGTTAATTGTTAGAATATGATAAAGATACTTGTCAAGCAAAAATGTGCATATTTTCTCAATATCAAGTATGTTCACTGAATATCAAATGTAGTTCATAAGGGTTTGAACTATAAATACATTAATGATATAAAAATCAACATGTATGTACTATATATATATATATATATATATATATATATATATATATATATATATATATATATATATATATATATATATATATATATATTAAAGGGCATAATTTTAATGCAATTCTTTTGGTGCCTCTAAATTTGTATTGTGTTTTATATTAAGGCATAAGTTACCAAGTGTAATAAGTGCCATTTTCAGTAATTATTATTTGTAAATCACTCACTCTCTGATCAGGAGGAGAATAAATCATTACAATTGAACAAAAATTATTTCATGTACTCTATCTGTTGAACACTTTAATAGTAAATTAATTTTTGTAACAGAATGCCTAGTAATAGAAAATATCTTTTGTAATAATATATGTGTAAAATTTTTATGCACTTATTATTGATATATATATATATATATATATATATATATATATATATATATATATATATATATATATATATATATATATATATATATATATATATATATATATATATATAATATATAATTTATTACTAATGTTTTCACAATTTTAAACTAATTAGGTACTTAACTTAGTAATTTTTTTTCATAAACTAATAAAAATATTCTATTTAAAATTTTATTTGGTTCGTAATACACAACTCATTATAATAACACAAGGATATCCATAATTAATAATTTTGCACATTAAAATCTATGTTCTTTTTTTTTTATTCTCAGAAAGATGTGGAATTGTTTTCATTATATATATATATATATTTTTTTTTTTTTTCAAAAAGACAAAAAAAAAAAGAAGTGTTTTTAGCAACATTAAAACGTCTGGAATTAAATTAAAAAATCAGTAATTCTGTTAATAGTATGAAAATTAAGTGCAGTATCGAAATGAAAGAATAATATGATTTATAATTACTAATGGGAATATAACAGGTCTGTTAGTAACTTTGTTTTTTATTAATATATTAAAATATTTGTTGAATCTCAGTTAATGTCTCTTTTTAATGTTTATGTCTCTTTTTCTATTTCTATCTCTCTATCGCTCTCTCTCTCTCTCTTTAACTATCTATCTATCTATCTATCGCCACAAAATAATTGGCTTCACTGTACAGAGCAATGTTTCCTGTGCCAAGCTAGTCAGAATGAATAAAGAAAAATAAAAAAAAATGCTTATGGCGTTTTATTTACAAAACCTTTATATACAGAAAGAAAATGGCTTGATTAAAAAAAACACACACACAAAATCTGACCTGTTTTTAAAAAGGCCTGAATGAAAAAGGCTTGCTCCATTTGCTTTTTTATTTCATATCAGGGAGTACAGAGTCAACAAAAATTGGCAAACTATTTTCAGATGCATATTTCCACTTGCGTAATATTTAGGTTATCTCTGTAACTTTAAACATAGACAGAACATTACAAAATATTACCTTCATCTGTTTCGTGGCCTCTTGTTTTCTTCATATCACACACACACACACACACACACACACACACACACACACACACATACATATATATATATATATATATATATATATATATATATATATATATATATATATATATATATATATATATATATATATATATATATATATATATAATGAGTGTGACACGATGATTGGATGAGAAAATAGCTTTCAGCTGCTCAAGCACCAAGAAAACATAAAGCAAAAAGGAACAGAGATGAAGAGGATTGTACTTTTCAAAATGTATTATCGCAACGGGAGGCTGGTGCCATAGGCCAACCTACTACATTATAAATATTTGTTATTGTAAGGGTATTTTCATGCATATTACCTATCAGTATCAACAGAATTATATATGCTAAAGCATATATAATATGTATAGGAGTTGCTACCTAAGGTCGTACTTTCATGTAAGGATATAGATGAAATATACTGTTCACACTATTTAGTATCAATTAATGATAAGTTACAAATCGCATTATTGAAAAAAAATTCCTTAGAATAACAAAATGAAAGTATTTCAACGTATGTACAATGAAAACGTAAACAGATGTCAAACGTAAAGTAGCATTCGGTACTATTACAGTAAGCGGTCTACACAACATCCATAGTCCATTGCACCCTGACCTAACCCGATTTACCCAAACCAAGTAACCAAACCCAACTTAATCTAACCTGGCCATGTTAGATTAGAGCACAATAAAAGACAGTGAATTAGACCACATGCTACATTAATACCAAGCACTCATGTGGGTGTACATTGCCAGGAGGGTCTTCCTTGGTCGGGGGTTGGATAACTCAACATTTCATTGTCTTATTAGAGATGGGGACAATGTTCACAGAGAATGAAATAGGTATGAGGGAAGGGAAGGTGTTTTCTTTGTTCTAGTGAGGGTGGTGGTTTACGAAAGAGACTATCTGTAATTATAAGCAAACTCACCAACTGCCACTTAAACTGCAGTTAAGTTGTTTTACGCTCTTATTTATTGGAAGACTAAGTAAGGCCCAGGATGAGGCCATAGTAGAAAAATTGGGTGCGTTAACGCTAAAAACAATACCTACTGGCGACAAAGGATAAGGTTTTGAGGGCCTGGAGTACCTCTAATATGCAGGTTAAAAACTGTCTTTCCATATACAATATACAATCAGAGGTTTAAACAGCATCATTTTGGATATTTGAACGCTTTTCAACAATTCTGAAAAGCGACACACCCCAATCACACAAAAGTGGACTCTCCCAACTTGTCTCTGATAAAGGCAAATTACATATGACTTACTAAGTAACTCATTCGCAGAACATATGGATAAAAAGCGAAGAGAGCGGGAGAGAGGGGCATAAAAGGAGGAAACGAGGAAAATAGACAACATCAGTGAGGGATAAAAATAAATATAGATTTATAAAATGCGCTTTAGAATATGAACGTTGACTTGAATGTTACAACAATAACAGCAACAAAAACAGTTGCTGCTTTAACTGCTGTTTGGCATTGGTTTGAGATTCTCCAGCCACGGATGGGTGGAACGGGTCATGGAGGACCCATAGGGCAGACTTTAACTGCATGCAAGGAAACACTGAGACACCATTCCTGCACCTGGGCACATAGAAAAGAAGACAAATGTCCACTTCTAATATTATATATAAGATTCCATGTAAAGACTGTGATAAGTATTATCACAAGGTGACCAGTTTAGGTAACGAAATCAATAAGTACTTTTTACATATAGATATATATTTTCGTTGTTTTATTTAATGGGCTTTTCCTACCATTTTAGACTGTATGTTAACAGTTCAGTGTTATTAACATATATATATATATATATATATATATATATATATATATATATATATATATATATATATATATATATATATATAAAACCCCCGTATAGTTTCTTTTTTTATATCGGCTACCCCTCAATGGGGGAAACAGCCAAGGTAGATAGTATATATGTATATATATATATATATATATATATATATATATATATATATATATATATATAAAAGGCTCTATTGTAGTGAGCAGAATAAATTAAATACATATAGTGTAATCCCCTATTCGAAGATGCTGGTAAAATCAAAATAACGCCCGTTCACCTTCAATTAACTCACTACTAACACATTCATTTTTCTTCTTATAAATATATTACCAAGCTCCAGAGAGTTAATTTCTAGATCTCTGAATGGAATTTTCCTGCCAGTATCCCCTCGTATGACTTTTTTTTTGCTGAAAGAAAATATGAAGGGAGAGAGAGAGAGAGAGAGAGAGAGGAGAGAGAGAGAGAGAGAGAGAGAGAGAGAGAGAGAGAGAGAGAATATGGAAATAAGAATATTCATTCTCCCGCCCTGGCCAAAAGTAATCAAGTCTTGGTTCTTTGGCGGTCGAGTGTAAATTGTATTCCCCTACCAAGATTATATTGCCTGATTTTAGAATATATTAATAAACATTAGGAGAGGGATAAGTTAGGAGCCTCAGAAGTATTATTACATTACTTGTTATTCATCCTTTACATCCCTGGCATTCCAAGCTAAAACAGGAACAATGGGAAAATGATGGTATATCTCGTGTGCTTCCTCATCTTCTGTTTCTCTCATCTTTCATTTGCAAAGCATTTCATATCCACTTCTTCTCCTTGTTCTTCTTCTTATGCTTTCCTCTATTTTGTTCTTTCTCTACTCTTTTTTTTCTATGAGTGTGACATCGGGGCAGGCAAGATAACTACCCTCATCGTGCCCAGGCACCAAGAAAACACTGAGATGTAGAAATTGCAGGATCTGGAGGTGGAAGGGAAGAAGCAGTCAAAGCACTGACCAGTCTACGAGCTACAAATCTTAGCACAGTACCTGTGTGACGAGGCCGCTTTGCAAGTGTTACACTGCCTTGGCAGCAGGGAAGGAATTAAACTCGCCATCTCGTCAGAGGAGCGATGGAAGTAGTAATGAAAGAAAACAGAAAGTTATGATACCTTACAGCAAAGATAACAAATGTAGATTAGAATTAAGAGAAGGGTCATTGGTGAAAAACTGAAAAGAGGAAAGTTAATGACGATAACGGGAGAGAACTTCCAATTTCTGTAGATTCAGTTTTAGAGAATTGTATTATGTTTCTCCGCCAAGACAAGTTAGAGGCCATCTGAATTCCAGATAGGTAAATAGAATTAAGAGGGTTAATATTGTTGTTTTCGATAAAGTTTGGATTATCAGGAGGAGAATATAAGGGAGATAGCCATGATGTGTGTATTGGAGGCATTATATATGAATTAAAGATTCTCTCTGCACATCGAAATTGACAGCTGAGGAGTGGCACGAGACTGATTACGACTAGCAGATGAAGGTTGTGAAGCGAAGGCAGAGGAATACTGAAGGGTAGAATCGTCAGCAAAGGCGTGGAGAAGTGAGAAATATTGGGACTGGAGAAGATCGTTAATGAAGAGAATAATTTTTACCCCGACCGGGACTTGAACCTGGGACATATAATTACTATGCCAAAGCGATACCAACTACACTACAGGGGAAACTGTAAAATGAACAGAGTGACATTCAGATAGAATGCGTTCATCCCTGTTTTGCAGATAAAAGCCGTAAGGTGTGTTTCCCTTTTAGACCTTTTGTCTATATATATATATATATATATATATATATATATATATATATATATATATATATATATATATATAATATATATATATATATATATATATATATATATATATATATATATATATATATATATATATATATATATATATATATATAATATATATATATATATATATATATATATATATATATATAGTCCATGTAGTAGGTTGGCCCATGGCACCAACTGCCCGTTGCAATACTACACCTGAAGGGGCTATTGGATCTAAATAAGACTGTCCAGGACAGTTCCATGTTAAGTCTTCCTTCAGTTACGGTTCTGTTTCTATGCCTACATCAACACCGAATATTCTTGGATATTCGTTGCACATGTCTTATTATCCCTTCACATCAGACAAGTCACAATACACTCCCGATCTCTGGTTCTCTCTATGTTTCTTCGTACCCAGGCCTGATGAGGGTAGATTTATTTTTTTTGTTTTTGTCCAGTCCTGGTGTCACAATCATAAACAAGCAAATATATATATATATATATATATATATATATATATATATATATATATATATATATATATATATATATAGTATATATATAGTTATATACACACACAATATGCATCAATCTGTCCAGCCATGAGAGACTGTCCACTTCTCATGAAGTCCGTGAAACACCCTTAATTAATCCAGAGTTTCCCCAACTTCGTAGCAAATGGAATTTGTGATACTGATACCTCCCCCCCCCTGCTACGTCCAAACTGTATTTCATATTGGATGTTCAATGTTCCAAATACATTATGTAGGAAGTTAAATAAATTCTGAAGTACAGTTGGTAAGAATTTCTCTTTGCAACTGCATTATGAAGCCATTTCAGTATTCTCTAGAAAATATCCTAAAAAAAAAAAATTCTAAAATGGACTAGTTAGGCATTACTCGATGCATTTACGTTATTCATAAGCTCAAAATTCTAAAGCAATTTTACTAACATGTTCTAAAATGGAGTGGTTGGGAATTGCTGGTTCCGGATTTACGTCACGGACTCCCTTTTCTACCAAGGGCTAGGACGGTTGCCTTCTTGCGAAGGACTTGTTTTGGCAGATGTAATCGTTACCCTGAGTGCATGTCCTTGATAACCTCAGCCCGTGGCAGGGAGCGAACCCTTGACCTGACGCCTCAGAGTCGCGGACGCTACCACCTGAGCCACGGTGACTACGGTGTGAATTGTTGGGTACATCAATATTATGTAGAAAATTTATAATGCAGGGCCTACTTTTCTATTAAGAAGTTCCATGGTTAAGAATTTAACAATACATCTACATTGTGCAGAAAGCTTAAGAAACTCAAGATTTTATCAGAATGCGATGGAATATTATAGTTAATAATATTACATTATATTCAATGGCTGTGATTCCTTGTAATGGGGGTGGGAATGTAAAGTCATTCAACCACTCCCGTGAAAGCCAGTTTACTCCATCTCGTATATTTCCTTGACTCTCCAACCACAATTCCCTACCACACAACTTGGGTCACCCACGAGGTAAGTGGACAATTATTTTTACATACAAAAATGTGAAGAGAGACCAACACCGTATGAGATCCTCACAATAAAGAGTCCATGGGAAGCTGAAGACCCGTTACGGGCCAAGAGGAATATATTCCCAACCAACACTGTATGAGGTCCTCACAGTCGAGTCCATGGGAAGCTGCAGACCCGTTACGAGCCAAGAGGAAGATATACCCAAACAAGACTTCACAAGGAGCTTACATTTCAACTACAATAAGAGTAAACATATAAACCAAAAATACATATTTATTAAACATTTCAACCACAAAAAGAGTAACCATATAAACCATAATACAAATTCACTAAAAATTGAAATTTTGAAAAACGACCAACATAGCACGTGAGCAACGAATTCTCCGAAGAGTATTTGGGAATCTGAAAGCCCTTCATTATACCATTTATACAAATTCATTTCCCAAAAGGATATAATTCTTAACGAAGCTTCAGATGTTGCTTTATCTTCAACCATATACATACTATCATTTCTCATCTCCTGAATACCAAAAACTTGAAAAAAAAAAAAAAGATAAACATAGCCTAATAACAACACAGCAGAATCCCTGGAAACTTCAGATGTTGCTTTATCTTTAGCTATACACATATTATCACTTCTCATCTCCTAAATACCAAACACTTGGAAAAAAAAATGAACATAGCCTAATAAAAATACAGCGGAGTCTGGAAATTTCAGATGTTGCTTTCATCCAGCTGTAAACATATTGTCACTTCTCATCTCCTAAATACCAAAAACTTGAAAAAAGGTAAACATAGCCTAAGAACAACACAGCAGAGTCTCTGGAAACTTCAGCTGTTGCTTTCACTTCAACTATAAACATATTATCACATCTCATCTCCTATTTACCAAAAACTTGAAAGAAAATAACTATAGTCTAAGAACAATACAACAGAGTCTCTGGAAACTTCAAATGTTGCTTTCACTTCAGCTATAACATACTATCACTTCTCATCTCCTTAATACCAAAAACTTGAAAAAAAAGATAAACATAGCCTAATACCAACACACGCAGTGTCTCTGGAAGATGAAATCCCTTTACTAGTCATTATACAAAATAATTACTCAAAAGACAGATACTTCCCAAGAAGCTTTAGAAAATGCTTCCACTTCAACTAAAGAAAAAAAAAACATACAAGCCATCACGATATAGCCTCTAAATACCAAAATCCACAAAAGAGATCATTATAACCTGAAGGCAACATATCCTCCAGAGGATCTGTGGAAGTTGAAAACCCTTTACTAACCATTAATACAAAATCAAGTCTCAAGGGGAAGATATCCTCAACGAAGCTTCAGCAAGGCCTACCTCTTCAACTACTACTCGGTTCCAGGTATCAAAAGGGTTGGATAACAGCGAATAAGTTGAGGATATGAAACGAATTGAGAGAACTGTAGTATCCAGTTCCATCGATAATTATGGTGATGTTGACATCAGTTGATTTTCTTTTATATTGTTATGTACTTACATTGCGTTTCATTAGCACTCTCATTCCCTACACCCTTTCTTCCTTGGGATATATATATATATATATATATATATATATATATATATATATATATATATATATATATATATATATATATATATATATATATATATATATATATATATATATATATATATATATATATATATATATATATATATATATATATATATATATAGAGAGAGAGAGAGAGAGAGAGAGAGAGAGAGAGAGAGAGAGAGAGAGAGAGAGAGAGAGAGATATCCTCATATATATATATATATATATATATATATATATATATATATATATATATATATATATATATATATATATATATATAATATATATATATATATATATATATATATATATATATATATATATATATAAACTAAAACAAAAATTGAGTGTGGCCGTTGAATTCAGGTGTGGACTAAGCAAAATCTGGTGCACTATAAACAGGAAAAGAAGACGTGAACAGAGGAAAAGGGAAGGAAAGGACAAGAGGGCGAGGGATGGGAACGGTAGCAAATGGAATTCTTTCATGACAGATGAAAGGGAGAACGATGAACATGAGGCAAAAATAGCAGAATGAAAAAAGGAAAGAGCGTATATCTGTTATCTTTCTAGATCAGTAAATTTGCCTTCTTCTGCGGGTAAGAATTTGCATCCCAATGATAAATATATCATACATGAAACTTGAATGTCATAAAAATATATTACATCTGGTCTCCATTTTTATAAAAAATTTTCATTCTATGCCTAAATGCCAGATATTTTTTTTTCTTTTATGGAAGAAAAGGGGAGAGTATGAGGAAGTACATCATGCCCTAAAGGGACTTACTACAGGGAAGATTGAGAATCACTGACTTAGTTGAGTAATGCAAGTAATTCAAGAGGAACTGGAAGTATGTAGCTGTTGTTTTAGATTCTCCACCCACAGATGGGTGGAACATTTCATGGAGGATCCATAGGGCGGTCGCCAGCCGGCACAGGCCCCAATCCTCCACTGTGGTGCCCAGCCACAGCAGTAACCTCCCCAGTAAACAGCTTAAACTATCTTGCCTGGACGAGGCTCGATCCGTCGACTTCGCGAATGTGAGGCCAGCGCGTTACCACTGTACTAGCCAGGAGGCTGGTATGTAGTCGTCAAATACATATCCACGAAGACATTATCAGCTCATATCCTTTGAAGAGGGTTATTTCATGAAGTCTCTGAACCAGCCCAATCAGCCATGTTTTATCCTTTATCGTCAGCTTTCCCCATACTCGT
This sequence comes from Halocaridina rubra, assembly GCA_037179515.1. Classification (NCBI taxonomy): domain Eukaryota; kingdom Metazoa; phylum Arthropoda; class Malacostraca; order Decapoda; family Atyidae; genus Halocaridina; species Halocaridina rubra. The sequence goes on from JAXCGZ010002191.1 coordinate 20,326, forward strand.
GTGAGGTTGCTAAAATTGGATACTGATCTCCACTCATCTGAGCTAAACACATCATTCTCTGCTGATTTCCTCTCCCTTAAATCTTGCTTTATATAAAAGATCATTTTTTCCCTTGTCTTTGTTCCTGCGCACTTGAAAACCCAACCATTTGGTATTCAAACAATCAGTTCAGTTGAAAACATCATTCAAAGCTAATAATTTTCTCTATAAAATCTTTCTTTATATAATCAGTGAACATTTTTTTCGTCTTTATTTATTCCTGTATTACTGTTACCTCAACCACAGGGAGTACAAGCCACTCCTATCAGCTTAACACATCATCCTTTGATAATTTCGTCTCACTAAATTTTGTTTTATATAATCGATCCACTTCTTTTTCGGGCTTCATTTATTCCTGAGTTTTTGTAAACCAAACCACTAATGGTGCAAATAACTCACCATTTGTCGGTTCTAAACATGGACAAGTGGGGATGGCTGGCGTCATTTATAAGTCAATATCTTCCTCTCCAGCCTTGGAAACCGTAAACTGAATTTCTCAACCATTGTCAATAAACTGTCAAAATCAATTAGATTATCTAGGTAGGAGTACCACTACACAAGACGTTGTCTCAGTTTATTATTATATTACTTCCTCTGCCTCCAGCGTTCACTTCCTCCTTCACTCCTACTCTGTATTTTTTTTTTTATTTCTCTCTTGGAGATAGATAGGCAGTATCCAAGGGAGAATTTGAACCTCCTCTTGCTCCTTTAGTTCATCCCCTCTTTCTATTTCATTCAAGGGAGGATTTGAGCCTGCTCTTGCTCCTTTAGTTCATCCCCTCTTTCTATTTCATTCAAGGGAGAATTTGAGCCTGTTCATGCTCCTTTAGTTCATCCCCTCTCTCTATTTTATTCTGCATTTTCTCCTCTCTTTCTTGGAGGTGAATAGGTTTTATCCAGGAAAAGAGTTGAACACCATTTTCCTTCCCAAGTTCAGTCTCTAGTTTTTCTTTTACTCTGCATTTTTTTTCTTTTTTTAAGATGGGTATGTTCTATCCAAGGAGGGAACTGAGGCATCCTCTTCCTCTTAGTTCATTACCTCTTTATCACATAATTTGTATTTTCTTCCTTCTCTGGAGACGGGAAGGTTCTTTCATAGAAGCGTCTTCTTTCTCTGTAGTTTCTACTTTTTCCTTGTGAAGGGGACATATATGCCACCTCCATGTTCCGCTACATGTCATAAAATTAGTCAATATGGGTCACAGTGAGGAGGCTAGGAATCCCCTCCTTCATATTTTCCTCCTACGAATAAATTTTGTTTTGACTCTGGTATCCCCAGGCACTGGGTTAGGCAGGCTAGCTTAGCTCAGTGCCGGCCTCAAGCCCGGATAAATGGGGAGGGTTTCCAGGTTAGTCTTAGCAAGACACTGGAAGAAAACCTCTTTGCTCAAGCAACGCATGGCTGGCCAAACATGGTCAGCCGAGTGACAGATAGAGAACTATCTACTCAGGCGTATGGTGAGAAAGGTGAGAAAATTCCCATTTTAAGGGGGATTATGGTAACTTATAAACTTCAGTCAAGTTAACAGCTCATGCGTTTTACGACAAAACAGTATTTACCGGTAAGTGAAATGCTAAATAAACTCATCCAAATTATGTATATATTGATCAATATAAACTCCAAATATTTATATTCAAAACTCAGACATGAAAGGTTTCTGAGATGAGTGAACGAAGACATAGGAAAGTAAGGAAATGAGTTAACGAGGAAGAAAAACATATGAATAAGTCAAAATCTTATACTGGCAATGGCAGAATATTAAATATAAAGAAAGGAAGAGAGAAAATATGATTAATTGATTTCCTGACTAAGAGAAAACAGATAAAAGAAATGGAGAGAGATACAACATTATCTATCTACCATACACATATATCAAGGAAATTCAAAAATAAATTCTAATGGTGGAAAATTTTCACTACAAAGCAAGCAATGGTTGCTAAACATGCCTTCAGAAAGTGTTTCTTCTCTCTTAATAAGCTTTTATCCCTGACTAACTTTGCAGACAAAAACCAAAAACGAGGTTGAAGCATTAAAGAACCAGAAAGAGGTCAGCAATGTAGATATTCAGCATGTCCTCCAGTCATATTCTAGGGAAAAAGAGGAAGCATTCTTTGGCAATGTAAGGAATTACCCAA